>JAANDH010000800.1:0-135638 GCA_011799765.1 Nymphaea thermarum | reverse complement strand
GCCTTGGTCATTGGTCTTGTAAATTAGGGTACTATGCTTTCACGTAATGTGCGTGTCTTTGTTCTGTTTTACATTTTCCTTAGCGCCTTGAAAGGACATGAAGTAGCTGGTCGTGGATTTCCTAAGCGCAGAGAAGGCCATTAGTCAACAGGAAATAATGAAATTGCGGTCTGAACGGACACTATTTTTTTTAGCGAAGCCCGGCCCGGCCTGTCATGGGCCGGGCCGGGCCTGATTTATGGTGGACCTGCTCGGGCCTGGCCCGGCCCGGCCCGGCAATATAAATGGGCCGGGCCCGGGCTTCAGGCCCGACGGGCCGGCCCGGGCCGACTGTTACCGGGCCGGGCCGGCCCGGCCCGGCCCGATACCCACCCCTAGTCTTGGTGCCTAAGCATCTTAACCCTACGGATATCACCCACTTTCACCTCATCTCCATCTTAGGCATGCCTTACAAGATTATTGCTAAGTTGTTTTCCTTACGGCTTGCGGCCTCTTATGTCTTCTATCATTAACCCTTTTAAGGTTGCTTTTATCAAGGGTCGGCATTTGCAGGACGCTGTTATCCTAGCCAATGAGGTTGTTCACTCCCTATATTGTCTGCGTTTTCCTTCCTTTATCCTTAAGTTGGACATGTCCAAGCTTTTGATTCTGTTAGTTGGGAATCCTTTCTGACCTCCTCACCCCCATTCATTTTGGTCTATTGTTTAGGCAGTAGATCCTTTCACTTGTCAATGAAGCCCAG
Source organism: Nymphaea thermarum (assembly GCA_011799765.1). Classification (NCBI taxonomy): domain Eukaryota; kingdom Viridiplantae; phylum Streptophyta; class Magnoliopsida; order Nymphaeales; family Nymphaeaceae; genus Nymphaea; species Nymphaea thermarum. Next base: position 134,896 of record JAANDH010000800.1, on the reverse strand, counting down.
CTAGCGGTATCCTTCAATAGGATGTGCAGTGATTTCTTGTCTCGGTTGTGGCCTCCATCAGGGTTGTTCGTTATCACATTTGCTTTTCAACTTTGTTGTCGAGTGATTTTCTGCTTTATTTCATCACGTTGTGGTCATTGGCTTCCTCACACTGCATTCACTCTCCCACTTACAGGCCTTCTCCACCCTTCAGTATGCTGATGACTTTGTCCAGTTTGGCACTGCTTCCTGCCAACAGCGTTCATCTCGGGTCTTTCTATTAATTCCTCTAAATATCACATTTCCTTTATTCACGTGGATCCTGTCACGGTGCTTCTTGTGGAAGCTTGCTTTGGGTATAAGATTGCAGGTCTCCCTATGGACTACTTGGGTCTTCAGATTACGTTGTCACCTCCTACACCCTCCTTTTGGAATGGAGTGGAGCAGAAGCTTGTTGATCGCCTTCAATGTTAACAGAGAAAGTTGCTTTCTCTCACAGGTCATATTAATCTTGCCAAGCACCGTCTTGCGTCAGTCCCCCTCCATGCTCTGGCGGTCTATCGACCTCTTGTGGTTGTTTTGAAAAGATTTGACAAGATCATTTGTGGATTTATCTCGGATGGTGATCGGCCTTCGGATCACCTTGCACATTGGAATATGGTTGCCCTTTCACGTCTTCTTGGAAGTACTGGGGTTACCAACCTTAGTTAGGTTTGTGAGTCTTCTCTGTGTTATTGGTGGTGGCGTCTGACAATTAAGCACTCTCACATCACCCTTGTCATTTGCTCCAAATTTGACCTGTCTTCTCCTAGTGTTTGGAGTAGCTCCATCTCTCACACATCTCCCTCTCACTTTTGGTGCGACCTGCTTTCTGCGCTTCCTCTTTTCCTCCGTCTTGCTGACCTCCCATCGTTCGCATCCACATCCTAGCCTCTTTCACCTTCCCGTTGATTTACTTTTTCTTCTTACTACCTGACCTCATTTGGTTCTTTCGTGGCGTCGCTCCCGCCTCGATCCTTTGGCCCCTTGGCCCTTTTCCTCATGTCGTTGCTTTTGTTTGGCTTCTTCTTGCTAGCCACATCAACACTTTTGACCACTTGTAGTGCCTTGGCATCAGTTTAGCTAACCAGTGTTCCCTCTGTCTCGCCATATCTGAGTCTCGGATCCACTTTTTTACTTCTTACCATTTCCTCTTTAATGTTTTTGACTCTTCCTAACATTCCTTTGAAAGTCAAAGCGTCGAGAAACTCAACGCCACTATTCCTGAACAACCCGAAGCCGGACCTTCTTTTCACACTATTACGGATACAAAAATAATGGGAAAAATCGGTCGACTATAGTTTCCCTTGCGATGGTCGAGGACGAGGCGGTACTTGTGATATTTTGGTATCCTTCCAGCCCACCCTCCATTTGTCTTTTTTTCCTCTTTTGTCATTCTCCCACCTATCTGTTTCCTAGCGTCGTGTCTGATGGTTGTGGTTCATTTCAGCTTGGTGGCACATTTGGGAGAAGCGCAACAACAGGGTCTTCAGGGGCATCTTCCCTTCATCGGAGTCAGTGTCTCGTCTTGTGCAGGGGGATGTACATTTTGCCATTCGACTGCAGCGTCGTCCTCCATATGTGAATTGTATTAATTTCAATAGAGGTGCAAAACGAGGTTGTTTTTATACATGCGATTTTGCTTGTAACATTTTTTTCTCGCTGACATTGTTGTTGTATGGCACATTTGCTCATTAAACCCTTCCCCTTTTCTCTTTATCTGTTTTTGTTTTGTTTCATCGCTCTTTGGTTTCTTCAGTGATAGAGATCCTTGTCACAATTACCGGAAGAGTCCCGCCAATACTTAATGCATGGATTTCATGGATCTGAAAATCCTCACTTGAAGTTTGATTCTCTCTGATTTCAGATCCATGGATTTCAGCTTTCTCATGGATCTGAAATCCAATGTTTTTAATCCTATGGTTTGAAAACCTCATATTTACTTAGTAAATCCGACCTTGGATCTGAGATATGAGGCTATCAAACACAGATTAAAATGGAAAAGAGTAAAAGAGTGACAATGAAAAAATGATGCATTGAAATACTATATACGTATTCGACCCTGAATTCAATGAACAAAAGCACCATAGGAGTGAAAAAAGATAATAAATATAGGTAAATTATGAAATGGTTGAAACAATAAAGAAAAATGGGAGCTTTTATAGAGGCAATTTGTCTTCCAAATCATATATACATAGTGGAGTCACCAGCGTTAGAGTTGAGAAATTAAAAATAAGGTACAAAACCAAACAATCCACTTTACACATTTTTTTTTTGAAAATATCATACATTTTGCTTGGTGTAGATATTAATATATATAGAACAAATTTTATATTTAGTAGCATGAATAAGCGTTATTATAGTTTCTCATTTAAGTTTGAAGCTCCCACACTAAACAGGCATCCCCTAGCATCATCAACGAAGGTTGCCTCATGGATGAAATCAGTGACAAAATTCTGCGATGTTGATAAAATTGGAACAACAGATTGAATGTTGCATTCCAATAAAACTAGAACCATAAATTGTACAATTTCTTGAGAATGTACAACTGTACGATGCATCTGTTGAAAGATGTCAAATAAAGAGGAGAAAACAAAAGTCATTTTTAATGTGGTTTGAAGAGATACTTCTGCATCCCCACAATTTCTTACCCACTCAACATGCCTCTTGTGGGTAGGTTCCATTGATATTTAGAGCTTGATTACTGGAGGAAGTTGGAGAGAGATTTCTCTTTCTTACAATCAATGAATTTACATAAATTTCTATTTTTATAGAGATTTCCAACCGTCTCTCGGGCAGGTTTAACTTCCTCATCTTTGTTATTGGAATCCACAACCTTCTCACGTTCTCCGATCATATGTTCCATTTATCCTATTCCTCTTGGGGTCCATAATGGTATCATTTATTGCCACCATGAAACCCATAATGCAGGTAGCCTTCTTCATGTCAATAGTGTATTCACCTTTAGTTTGATGCGAGTCCTCTTGACTATCATTCCTCCTCAAACTCAAGGTGCTAAGCAGGACATCGAATTTTGATTTAGGGCCTGTTTGGTAAGAGGGAAAGAGAGGGAAAGGAAGGGATGGAAAGGGAGGGAAAGGAAAGGGAAGAGAAGAGAAAGGGAAGGGAAAGGAATGGAATGGAAATGAATGGAAAGAGTTGATTAAAAATATTGTTTGGATAGAAAGGGAAGGGAAATGATTGGAATGAAAAAAAAAGACTAAATAGCACATGGATTTAGAAATGAAAGAAATAAAAGGAGGGGTAGTGTGAGAATAAAAAAGTCTTTCACTTAACTTCTTTCATTTCCTTCCCAATCCGTCCGATTTGGGAGGGGAGGGATTTACACTAAACAATCCCTCCATTTCCTTTCCTTTCCTTTCCCTCCCCTTGCAACCAAACACATTTTTCTCCTTTCCCTCCCTTTCCCTCCCTTTCCCCCCTACCAAACAGGCCCTTAAGCTGAAGAAAATGTTGGACTGGAAGAGCCTTTATTAGTGAATCAATGATTTGATGAGAGCTAAAAATGTAATTGACAAGGAGTTGCTTTATGGCAACTATATCTCTGAGAAAATGGACACCTATCTCAACAAGGTTACTTTTTATGATGAAATACATGATGAATCGACATGAAGATTGCCTTGACATTGTCACACCAAAGCACATAGGTGGTAGTATTGGTGATCCTAAATCAGTCAAGAGATACTGGACCCAAGACAACTCAATAGCAGTAGTAGCAACATACCTGTGTTCGGGTTCTGTAGATAACTGAGCAACAATTTTTTGTTTTTTCGAGCTTCATGATACCCATTTTGGACCCAAGTAGATGGCATGCCAACTAGTGAAGCTTCGATCATTGGGACAACTTGCCCAATGAACATCTGAATAAGCAATAAGCATTAGCCCCATAATGACCAGTGCTTTTGATGTATCAAAGAATCCTTTTGACAATGCTCCAATGTGTCATAGTGGGAGCTCGCAGAATTGGCAAAGTTCATTCACAACAAAGGATAAGTGCGGTTCATTTTTTTAATCAAGTTTGAGCATTTCATTCTGGCACTAAACACCGAGACCAAGATCACCTAGGTTGCTGCCCAAGGATGATCGTTTTGTCCCTATGACTTGTTTTCCTAGCTCTGAAATAGATAATTTCATCAGCGCGTGAATGGCCTAACACTTGAGCAATTGAGATAATTATCACCTTTAGAAGTTTTTAGAAGTCATTAGAGTATGTCTATTAGGGTTGCCTAACTCAGAATCAGCTCACTCTAACCTTATCAGCTCACTAAGGTCACTCAACTACCATTTCAGAATCACCAAAACCTTGTTAGACCTGACCAAGCTCAACATAAACTCTCCTCAATGACAATAGAGCATTTCTTGAGATATTTTCAGCTTCAGGGTAGAAATCAGAGTGACACTATCTAACCCATTGTCATAGGTCCCCGCTAAAATTCTCTCAATCTTGAATATTTCCACTCACTTTGAGCTAGGAATATATTTTTCAAAGCTCAATCTAAGTTTTTTTTACTTCAATTTCACTTGACCAATTCTATTTGGATGCATTTACAAATATACAGATTTACTAAGAGTTGTCAAGTTCCAAACATCTCACTTCGGTACAACTCATCTTTTCGAGGTCAATTCTGGTTAATCCAGGAATTGGGTTTTCAATTGTTTTACACTATTGCAATCAAATATTCTTTGGTAGAGTGTTTTCAACTCCAAATCAGACTAATGTGCCCTGAAATTAAAGTTTTTGTTTTGCCCTCAAACATCACTCTAAATTACTGATTTTAGTATCCATCAATTTTGAAAAATTGAATTTTGAAGAGGCAAACAAGGTGATTTTTCAGTCAAATTTTGTACATCTCCTTCTTGCTACTTTTTGCACCTTTCAGTTTGGTCAGCCTACCCATGACACCCATAACCTTAGTTCTTGCACATGGGGGATTTTTGTTCTTATACCAATGCATACGTATTTTATTTATAAACCTAGCTTAGGAGCCACATGAACTTAACTTTTTATAAAAGTCAACATGAATCCAATAAGCTCGCCCCTAGCCTAAGACCACTTTATAACTCACTTGAACCTAGTTTTCTAAAATTGTACTCAGTCTGAGCCCAACCAACCATGCACCCAATCTAGGTTTGAACCTAATTCAAACTGAATGTAGCCGAAGTCCAGCACATGAACGAATTTGAACTCACCTAGCCTAGATTGAGACAGGTCCAATTCATGTGGGTCAAGATCTCCTATCCAAATTTCAAATCTTTGATCTGCTTGAACATATTCATATCTATCTTTTCAGTTCTTAGGTATAAATATCAAATCATGATCCAAATCTTCACATCATATCCAAATTTGTATTCTAAAATCTTCCACAAATCTAGATTCAAATCCTAATATCACATCCAAATTCATGATCCACATGTGAGCAATTATGTGCATAATATCCATTTAATGCATCATTAATTTATCAGTTTGTGCATGATGTCCATCCATATAGAAGGAATTGAAGTATGCAGAATTCTGAGCTAAGTAGGCTGGCATAAATGAAATTTGATTCAAGAATCAGATGCTCGCACCCCTCCCGTCCTCGAGGGTGTCGATTGAGTGCAGGGAGTTATGCAAAGCAGAAAAATTTCAAATTAGATTTTGAAAAAAAATTCAAGAGAAAAGGATCTGCCCATCGGTATGATGTTTAACCGTTCCTACCGCCTTTAACAAAGGTCATCAAGCCAATAGCTAAGTATTTATTGGATTGTGTACAAGTCATTTGATGCAATCCTATATGCTTATGCATAGAGGATTGAAATTGAAATTAGAAGTTCATTTCAAACTTGATTTTGAACAAGCAATTTCTAAGTTTGCTTTAGGCAAATTGGAATGGAATTTGGACAAGTCGTTTAGAAAATTAACTTCTCTCGACAAGCTATTTGAAAATTCAACTTGTACTTGAGAATTTGGGTAAATTATTTGGATAAAAATTGAAAAGTTGAACAAATTCTTAAAAATTGAAAAGCTAAACAAATTCAAATTCAGGACCATTGTTTTGGTAAAAAAATGTACCATTTGTAATCACCTCAAAATCTTCCAAAAGACTACATTATTTTACCAAAGCACAAACTCAAATTTAGATGCAAGATTCAAATCCAAAATCCAACTCTCAGATCCAAATTTAGATCCAAATCAAACATTTAAAACTCAAAATCCAAAATCGAGTTCAAAACAACAAAGATTGGTGCTATAAGCATCGCGCGCGCGTGCACAGACCTCTCCCTTGTTTTACGTTTCGTTCTTGCACCAAAATAAGTTTTTGAAGCTTAAAATGAAGTCGATCACCTTGATGTAACAAAAAAACCAGTTTTATACACTTTTTAAATAAATGAAACAAAAAAATGTAGGTTTTTTATGCTTTTATTTCATATCATAAGGAATTCAAAAAAAAATTAAAAAAAAGGTTCGCACGTATCGCAACGCCCAATCGCCCGACGGTGCGTCGAGCGATATCGCAATGCGCTATGCGATCACTGCAGTGCGTTGCGTGCTGCCGCACACGTTTTCTCAGCACTGGGCGCTGTTGCGCCTGGCACACAACTGCACTGCAGCCGTCTGCAACAATGCAGGCCCTCTTTTTTCTTGCAAAACCGACCCTTGGGGGCGGTGTTCGAAGTTTTTGGGTGGGCATTAGCCCTGCCCACACCCCAACGGGTATTTGTAGGGTTAAGGGCCAACCCCACTTAGTCAAAACCTATCTTTTAGAAATTTTTTTGAAAATAATGCAAAATTATTTGAAATTCACAAGAAAATATTGTGAAAACAATTCAATTTTGAGTTTTGGCTTCAAAACTCCCTATAAAAACCCCCACAATCCCCCATCTTGGGCATGAGCTAGCCCTTAGAGAAACTCTAGTGCATTCTAACTTGAAGACTTAGAGTTTTCCCTTGGCTCTGTTCCTCTATTTTCCTCTTTCTCTTCCTCTTTCCATTTCTCTCTTCTTCTCCAACTTTGGGAGCAAGCTTCATCATGCTACAACTCTTCGATGGAGCACGAAGAGATCTCTTGGAGGCATCATTTTCATCTTCTCGTTGTTCTACTCAAGGGGATCTAGGATCATTCCAAGCAAGGTTGTTCATTTTTCCTAAAATCATTTTTATTAGAGGTATGTAATCAACATCCTATTTCATTTTTTTCATTATTTTCTCTCTTTTCTTAAATGTAGCTTTGTTTTTGTTCTATTGTTTTCTCTCTTCTTTATCTCCCCATGGCCAAAATAGATAGCCTTCAAATCTCTATTTTAGAGTCAAGAAACTATTTTTGAGTGCACTAGGAGGATGAGAAGGTGAAGTAATCATTTATTTTATGATTAAATCATGTTCTCTTTTCTTAAATATAACTTTGTTTTGGTTCCCTTGTTTCTTTCATTTTTCATCTCCCCATGGTCATATAAGGTAACCTTCAAATCTCTATTTTAAAGTCAATAAGCTGGAGTGCATCGGGAGCATGAGAAGGTGAAGTAATCTTTCATTTTATGATTAAATCATGTTCTCTTTTCTTAAAGATAGCCTTATTTGGTTCCCTTATTTCCTCTCATCTTCATCTCCTCATGGCCATATAAGATCGCTCTAAAATCTCCTTTTCGGAATCAAGAGGCTATTCTTGAGTACACCGGGAGCATGAGAAGATGAAACGATGTTTCATTTTTTGATTAAATCATGCTCTTTCTTTTCTTGAATATATTCTTGTAGTTGTTACCATATTTCCTCTCCTCTTCATCTCCTTATGGCCATATGAGATATCTCTCAAACCTCTATTTCAGAGTCAAGGAGCTATCATCGAGTGCACTGGGAGCATGAGAAGATGAGATAATATTTCATTTTATGATTGAATCATGTTTTCTCTTTTCTTGAATGTTGCTTTGTTTTAAGATATTATCTATGCATAGTTATTTGATTTTTCATTTGTATGTGAATGTGTGGTGAGAATGAGAGTGTGTTTTGGGACTCTTTATTCTTATGTTAATTTTTGAGGTTGGGGCTTGTCCAACCCGGGGAAAACCCTCACGAATGTATATATATTAATTTGCAATTTCATGTCATTTTGTGTTAGTTTCCTTTTAATCATCCGATTAGGAACCCTAATGAGTGTCTTATCGTGTGGTTTGGCTTTCTTCCATACCCAATGGTGGAAGAAACATATTTTCCTGTAACAAATAAAATAACTATGTCTTATGTTCGTATATAAAAATATTTGAGATCATGATTTCTAAAATATTTTCAAAAGAACAATTTCTAATGTGGCTTTGGAGACTTAACTTAGGCTCTGGCATGAGTTCAAGTCCCCCCCCCCAGCCTACATCAAACTTGAAGTCGGTTATTTTAAGTCATTTCTTTGATGTTCAATCTTATGACGACATACATGTATACACATGTTATATACATATGTGTGCACATAATGATTCCCTTCATCATTCTCTTTCTATGTTTTCATATTTTATTTACAAAATTTCATATCAATAAGAATGCATATATATATGAATGTCCTATTTTCTCTCTCTAGAATCTTTTTCTTCTCTTTTCAAGTCAAATGCCTTCATCTACAAATTTCTTATATATATATATATATATATATATATATATATATATATATATATATATATATATATATATATATATATATTTTCTCTATTCCTTTTCCTCTAAAATCTCTCTTTCTATTCAAATCAATGTCATTTTTACAAACTTCCATATATGTGTATATGTGATAATATATACACATGTATGTGTACTTTTTTCTATATCCCTTTCTTTTTCTCTTTCTTTCAAAAACTTCCTTTTTTTTCCTCTTTATTTAAGTTAAGACTCCATCTTCAAAAGTTTACACACACACACACACACACACATATACACACACACACACACACACACACACACACACACACACACACACACACACACACACACGTATGTAAGTATGCACATATGTATGAAGATACTTATCTTCCCCTCTTTCAAAATCTTTCATTTAGTAACCTCTAAAATCTCTTTCTCTCTCTCTCTTTCTTTCTATGAGAGTCTTCAATCTTTTCCATTCTTTTAAACATTTTTCTCTCATGATCATTCTATATGCCGACTTCATCAAGACCAAAGTTCAAATAATGACCCAATATTGGAATCATGCTTGATGGTCTACAACTCCAATCCAATTTCAAAAACTTTTCTTTTTATTTAAGACAACTATAAAAGCAAAAATCTTAGATGTATGTTATGGTAGGATTGTTTTTAGATGAATGTTGTGGTAAGAATGCTTTAATAATATAGGATCAATGCATTCATGCATTCTACTCACTTAACATCACTTATTATCACAAACACTACTCTAAAGAACTTAAGCAAGATGAGATATAACTCTAAGTAGGTGGTAACCGAATTAAAGCAAAATCTCAAACCTACTTAAAGTCTTAATAGAATACTAAAGTGACTTCAACAAAAGAGCTCTCCAAAGTTTACCAAATATATAAAGAATTTCTCACATCAAAATGTTTTACACTCTCAAAAGATTCTTCAAAACTTTCTCAAAATCTTGAAACATAAAATCTTCACTACCTTATCAAACACTACACCGTATATAGAGTGAAAATATGTTTAGGCCAAAATGAAATGCATCAATAATAGACATAGCCCTTGGATTGATTACCCCTGGTAAATACACCGGGAACGATTGATCCTTGTACCGACAGGCGAGTACCTTTCTCTCATATTTTCAAAATAAAGCCTCATTTTTCTTGGAACACTCCAAAAGCCAAAAGTAAATAAAAATTTTGGAGATGCAAACACCATTTAATTGGATTTCAAAATTGGAAGGGTGTTGAAAAAACAATTTGGGTTGTGGCTTTGATCCAAGATTTGGTGTTTTGCTTGATAATTTTGACCATTTGATTTGGATCATTGGACAAATAATTGGAAATTTGATTGGAAAATTTGAGATTTTGGAGATTGAGATCTAGTTCTTGTTGTGAACTCAAGGTCATTTCATGATTTTAGTTTGAAATTGATATTAAATTGTGCTAATCTTTTTTTTAGGAAAAATGGATAAGTTGACTTAGCAAATAGACCAATTGACAAAGTAGCTTAGTTTTATTGGTAAATGATTGATTTTTGAAGTCTCTTTTTACCAAATCACGTGTAGGTATAAGAGACACAATTTGAATTTCAAATAGATTTTTTTGTAGAGAAAAAATATAATTGCTCAATTGTAAGCTACCTTTGTTTTTTAAGAAATGTGAATTCTACAATATTGGAAAGCATATTTTTTTCAATTGTATTTTGGCCAAATTAAATATCATGCTTGTGTCTTCTTTTGAAACTAGGTGAGATCTCCAAGTTTTTGTTGTAATATAACTTGGTCACTTTTTGTAACTCAAAATTGAATCACTTAATTTGTAGAGAAAGTGCACATAGTGCTAATTTGAGTGAGTTAGTGTTGAATGCATAAAAAGAAATGAAATTATATGATACATTCATTCTTTCCTTTCTTACAATCTCTCCACATCCATTCAACATAAAATTCAATACACAATCTATTCACACAAAGATTGATTTTTCTAATTGGAATATGTCACTCTCTCTGTATGCTTAACATATTATTAAGCACAAGCATTAGAGATGCAGTCCACATGCTTGAGACCTGAATTAAAATCTTGAAATAATAGAAAATCATGTAAATGAAATTGAAATCAAACTTCAAAATAGATGAGAGACATGGATAACATCCACTTTGCCTCAAAATTTCTATAAAATCAGATTTCATACTGATCTAAATGGCTGAAAATCATAAATGTTGATTCCAAGGAAGTTTGATTCTTGGAAAATGATAAATAAATTATTGAAAATGTCCTTAACTTCTTCTTAAGTTAAGCATCTAAGTCAGCAAGAAGAATGTTCCTCTTGAACATGTTCCCATTAGTGTTAGATATAAACTTTGGATTTTAGAAACTTGCTTCTCTTAAACCAAGTTTAATTTGAAATTTCACATCAAGGAATTCGTCCATTCTTTGGACGATTTAAACATATTGGATCTTCTCATTTGGAGAAATGAAAGTTAGATTCTTAAATATGATTTTGCAGCATTTTGGGACATTGATTAATCTCATGAAAATCTAGAAATTGATAAATGAAATTAACAACTCCTAAAAATGTTCTTAGCGTGTAAATTTAAATAAAATTAAACATTTTTCTAGTTTTATGGAAAATAGCCATTTCATGGCTGAAAATCATCATTAAAAAGGCTCAAACTTTCAAGTTTTAAGCTGGATTCATTCATGAAATCATGGCCAGATTTCAACAATGCAGTTGCTAGAAAAGACAAAAGTTTGAGATGAAATGTTGAGTGATCTTGTAGTTTTGAATTGTGAAGATCAAATAAAGATTCCCTTCCCTTAGAACCAGCTTTGAAACATGTTTCAACCTGATTTTAAAGAAAAAATTAATTTTGTAAGAGGTTTGTGTGTGTATGTATATATAATAATATATATATGTATGTATATTACCACTTAAAATTGACAAATTGATGAGGACCACTTTCCTTATGAACCTTGATGGTTCATCGCTGGGTTTTTTACGTAGGAAGATTGAAAACAAGTTCAAAATCTTCACTACCGCCCTAATCAGTTGAATCATCAATGCATGAGTTCAAAATGACTTAAAATGAAAGAAATCAAGAGAATAATCAAGCTTGTTTATCTATTATTTTGTCGTACAAGGGTGGATCATATTCATGAGAATGCATCCATCCCTAATAGGCATTTAAATTATATATATTGCAGCAAATATAAATCACTCACTCAGTGGAATCCTTCGTGGTGGGGAGTTTGAGATTGGTTTAGGTTAGCTGTTGTGAAGGTCATGTGTGAGAATCATGTACATTTTAAAAACTTATTGCAATTTTTCTTGTTGATTATTACAAAAATATGGGGATAGCTTTTAAGAAAAGCAATTCAACATTTAAAGAAAACCTGATTGTTCCACCGATATTCCACAGTGTCCACCTTTTTGCCTTTGACTTCCTAATCCACATTATTTATGAGGAGGCACATGCCTTTATATGGCCATTCCATGTTACATGGCTGCATTTACTTTCACTTCTTATGGCATTGGGCCCCTTTTCAAAATTTGATTCATGGGTTTTCTTTTTAAAATATAATGATCTTATTTTCTCTAGCTAGATATCATTTATAGCTATAAACTAGAACCAAAATAGAACTCTCCCCACAAATATGGAATTAAAATGGAAGCAAGAAGCTAAAATGCATGAAGAACAATCTGAAATTGCCCCTACCTTGTGGTTTGCCTAGGTATTTGGAGTTCCTCTTTGCTAGTTCTCAAAATCCAGCAATGCTAAGCAAGAATCTAGACCAAGATTCGAGCTTATCTAGGCTGAAAAGAGAGTTCTTCCTTACTGGAAATTGGAGAAATGAAGAAGATTTCCTTACAACAGAAATCCTAAACAAAGGTCCACTAAAGTACCCGAGCTTAGCGAGTTTGAAAGCTAGGATTAGGAAATGAGAAAGAGAGAAAAGAAGGCTGGGACAAGGACTTCTTCTCCTCTTCCTGTACCTCTTGCTTGTCTTGGTTGCACTTGCTCTTAGCTGCAATTATAAGAAAATGTTAGGAAAAATCTCTAATTGTCTTCCCCTACCTCAGTCATCAAGGTACGTTTATGTAGGAATGAGATTGAATAAAGAAGGGGGGAGGTGGCTGCACACCTACCTCCTTAATTCCTTCTTGGGTATGCCCAAGTCTTGGCGAATCTGCCCCCTTTTGTTCTAGTAAGTTAGAATAGGTCCAGCTAGGTGTCAATCTGGAATAAAAAATGATTTAAACTTTTAAAAAATAAGCTGAAGTGGCTGCCACCTCAGCCAGACTCCATTTTGACAAATGATTTAGAAAAACCTGATTTCTTCATTGGCTCAATCCATTATACATGAATTGCTGATTTAAGAAAAGAAGATTAAGAGAGTTTTAATCCTTTTAAATGACTCGAACCAAGCACACCTAGCCTGCACACATGAGCTAGGTGTGCTTGGCTAGGTCTGGTCAACCATGGTCCAGACCTAGCCAAGTTTAACTTAGGTCAAGGTTTAGGTTCTAAACACTTGATTTTGACAGAAATTTTTTTATGAAAATACCCTTCCATTGGGCTTGAATTTTTTGAAATCGATCTTGCTAGGTTCGAACCTAGTGATTAAGCTATAAATGTTATTGGATTTTAAATTCTTATTTGGCAACCAAATTTAATTTAGAAAGACTTTTGATAATCTTGTCAAATTTGGTTTGAAAAAGAATGTTTTGTTTGTAATTCAATTTGAAAGTGGATTTAATCAAATTTCAATTTGAAATACTGATTTTCAATTTGGTATTTGATTTGGTACATAGAAAATCGAATTTGGGTTCTATGAACTTAATTTGATCATTAGAGGATAAAGTTGTCCAAATTGGTCAAATTTGACCAACTGACCAAAGTCAAAGTTCATTTTGAGGGCTGATGTTGACTTAGTTTGAGTAAATTGGATGAATTTTTGAGCTTAGAAAGCACTTGCCTATACTTTAACTAAGATCAATTTTGAATTTTTACTAGGTTTAGTCAAAGTAAACTTGATCTAGTCAGGGTCTATCTATGTTTAGTGGTTGGATCCTGAGGCAGACCCAACCTTTTGACGAGTTTTGATTCGGCTAAGCTCAAGTTAACTGAGCTTATTTAAAGTTGGCGCCACATCTAGCTGCAGCTAGGTGAGCCTACTTACCTTTAGTAGGTTGGCTAAAAGAAGTCATTGCTTCTTTGGAACTAAGGCCTCTTTTTAATTAGAGAATTTTTTTTAATTAATGAAAAGAGAGATAAATAGATCTCTGCCTTTTCCCATGGAGTTCAATGATGATCTTATCTGTCTTCATTAAAAATGATGGATTTTCAAATGACAGGAGATATTTTGAAAAAAGGAGGGTGTGTGGCCTCTTGCTGGGCTCTTGGCCACGTGAGCTTGGTGGGGCCCACATGTGGGTCCCACTCGGCAACTTAGATTCTGAATTAGAACCTATTTTTGAATTTGAATCCAGATTTGGATTTCAAATGATAGGATCCACATGTAACCTTAATGCACATTATATCTCAAAAATGCATCGCAATTTTCTCACACTATGCTTTGTCAATTCACACATAAGCACTTGAAACATGTGAAATTCTTTGTCAAGCACTTCGATGGAGACAAAAATGAAATTGGTATCTATATGCGGCAGGAATGAGCATTTTTCGATTCCTATCAAGTTTTAGAATGAGGTATTAAATGTGTGTTTTCTTATCTTTATATTTTTGTGTCATTCATTTTTCACACTCAATATCAATCTAAATACTTTATTAAAAATCGACCAGCACATCTCTACACATGTCTGGCTTTCCATGGAATTCAATTTGGAGTTGAATGAGATCGCAACAAGCAAAATTTAGATGAAAATATGCTTTTAACCTACGGTTTTGAGTTAAGAGAGGAGAGAGTGTGTTAAAAATTTGGTCATGTATCGATGGAGAGAAAGAGTGATGCCCCCTTCTCCTTCCTATAAATAGAAGTCCTCCCTCTCTCACGTCTTCACACATGAGCTATTCTTAGGAAACCCCAAAAAGTTGGTAAAATTTCAACTTGGTCCTAAAAAAAGTGTCTAACTCAACCTAGCATTAGCACTCAACCTAGATGCAGCTAGGCTCAGAGTAGAGATCATGGGAGCAAGCTCAGCTAGGGTGCTAGCTTCAAGTAATTTTTTTTCCCTCTTCCTTTGTTTTTTTTTCCAATTTAGTGTTTTTTTATGCATGTTTAGTTTAGTTTTATTTTTGCCTCAAGCACGTTTAGTTTAGTTTATTTCATGCTTAAGTCTTAATAATGTTGTAGTTTAGCATGTTTATTTTCTAAATAAAATTTATTTTAATGTCTTTAAGGTAGACATAGAGGTTAGGTATGCCTTTCTCTTTCTTGTCTATTTTTTTTAATTTCATGCTTTTCCTAATCTAGTTCTTAATTAAATCATGTATATATAATATAGGTTTCTCTTGTGCTTTCTTTTGCCATGCATTGCACATCTCCATAAATATGCACTAGGTCACCTTGCACCAACATGCACCCATTGTTTGAAACCAGACTGGGTCAGCCTTGTAACTTACCCTCTATTCATCAGCCGAGGTATTTGAAAACCTGAATCTAGCTTCGTCATCACACATGAATCATTTCAAATCATAGTTTTCTCTAAAATGTTTTTTAAAATCAATCTCTTTAAATAATTATGAGAACCCTAGGTCGTGTAGGCATGTATTCCAATCCAAGTTCAACTTCCTGAGACCTAGCTCAGACCCGTCTTAGATCCTACTACTTATAGAGCTAGTCTCATAGCCTGAGTCTAGTCAAACTTCTTTAGATGCCCGTTCATATGAAATGAATGAAGTTTGTATGATATATCACATGATTTGACTAAGACCAAACCCATTTACTATAGTCAATCCTATCCCTAGGTAGGTTTAACCTTAGTGCATGCAAGACCGGACCCAGTCCTTTTGACCAACCGACCCTTAGGCTATTTGGAACCTGGATCCCAATTCATAGCATTGGATTAATTTCATGAACCCAGTATCTTATTGAAACCTTGATACTAAATGCAATTGTAGTATATGGGATTTAAATTTTAGAATATGAATCTCATATTATCAATCTCAAACCATAGATATCAGATTACACATTGAAACATTTCAATCATGGATGATGTTCTTCGATGGCTCCAATAACATGGCCACAATAGGTATTGGGGTTGTTCTGCTCACTCCTGAAAAGGAGATGATCCTTTATTCTCTCAAGTTGGAATTCACATGCACTCACAACATGGCTGGTTGTAAAGCATTGATACATAGACTCAAAAAGCTACTCAGTTTCAGTGTCAGAAAAGTTTGTATTTATGGTGATTCTCTGCTAATCGGGAATCAAGTTAATGAAGAATAAAAGGTAAAAGATCCTAAATTAGCACCTTACCAGAAAATCACTCGAGCCTTAATGTAACAATCAAAGAATTATAGTTATTTCATATCAGGAGGAGTTCAATCATTTTGTAGACAATCTGACCGCCTTGGATCCATTATCACTTTTAAGAAGAATGAACCACGCAGAGCTTTCAAGGTGGAAAGACTGACCCAACCAGCATTCCATCCTCTAGAACAAATAAACCAAATAGATTCAGATGAACTTTCTTGGTATCAAAACTTCCAATATTACATGGAAACAAGTGAATTTCCTTAAGATATGCCCAAGAAAGAACATATGGCAATGTAGCATATGTTTGGGCGCTATCGTATATTAGCAAGGATATTATACAGATGCAAATTTAGTTCAAAATATTCAAGATCACTTGATAAGCAAGAAGCTCAAAAAATGATCCAGGAAGCTCAAGAAGGAACCTATAAGGGATATGCCGGATGTCAAACTTTGGCTAAGCACTTGATTTGAACATGTTACTATTGGAAATCTATGCAACACGATCCACAAGTTCGCTAAAAGGTATTTGAAATGTCAGATCCGTGCATAAGTCCAACTTAGACCAGCTACATTTTTACATTTTATTGTATCAGCACAGCCCTTTTCAATGTGGGCCTTTGATGTAGTAGGACTCATCCATCCCCATGCATCAAATGGGCACAAGCATTTCCTTGTTGCAATGGAATATTTCACCACGTGGGTGGAAGCCATCACCCTGAGAATAGTGGAAGGCAAGCATGTTGTCTATTACATTTACAAGAATGTCTTATGCAGGTTCAGAGTGCTGCATGATATTGTGTCTGGTAATAAACACATTTGAAGAATGAGAGGATGTGTGATTTCTGCTCAAAGTTCAAGATTTGTGGAGACTAGCCAAGATTGGCATGACAAATTACATTATATATTATGGGCTTACAAGACTACAACAAGAACTTGTATCAATGCTACCCCAATAGAAGTAGTATATTAGATAGATGTAGTCCTTCATGTACATATGCAGAAGCAAACCTACAAATTTGCATCCGTTATTAAATTACCCCATGAACCAATACAAGTCCCTACAAGTTGATTGGTATTAAATTACATTTCAATGCCTACAAGTTTCCCAACCTCATACAAGTTTTTCAATTTTTTTGCATCAATGCACACAAGATTCCCTAATTTTACACTTATGTCAGCACAATTTTCAAATTCGCACATCAGTGCACGCAAATTTTTCGATCACATGTAAGTTTCCACGAGTTTTTTAGTTTCACATTTCCATGCATACAAGTTTTCAACATCAGCAAGGTGCACTCAAATTTCACAAGTTTCTAAAATTTTATGCTTTCACATCGCACTTTGGTGCAACTAAATTTCACAAATTTTCAAAATTTCATGCTTTGACACAACAAATTTTACAAAAGCATGCATTAATAAAAGATTTTGTGTTTCGGTGCCTCCAATTGAATGTGCCCTAACATAAGATTATCACGCTTCAGCACACACAGGTAAACATACCAGTATACACAAATTTTCGAACTCCTATGTTCTGGTATATGATTTTGTGCTTTGGTGCCCCCAAGTGAATGTGTCTTGGTATAACATTTTTGTTCTTTACACACAAGTGAACTTACTAGTGCATAAATTTTTGTGTTTTCACACACAAGTCCTCTTGTTTCGTTGTAAGATTTTCGCACTTTGGCGCACACAAGCAAATGTGCTTTGGTATAAGATGTTTTGCTTCAACACAAACAAGTGAACATAATAATCTACATAAGTTTCAAATGTTTGTACTCTAATGTAAGAGCTTGCACTAGATTTTGTACTCTAGTATAAGATTTTTGTGCTTCGATGTCCTCAAGTGAATGTGTCTCAACACAAGGTTTGAGTGCTTCTTTGCACACAAGTGAATGTACCATTATATAAGATTTTTGTGCTTGGGCACACACATGTATACGCACCTCAACACATACTTTTTGCACTTCAGTGCACTTTTTCTCACATCAGTGCACATTTTTTCATTCTGGGGCACACAATGTAACACCCCAAAAATTTAATCTCATATTGAAAATTGTGAGGAATCTTCAAGGGCTTATAAAGAGGATTATTCAATAGATGGTTGTCCTGGTTCCTAGCCTTTTTGAGGTTAGAGCCAAAACTGCCAATGAACGAGTTGGGCTCCGCCAAACTAGGACCCCAAGCCTAGAAGTGAGCTGGGTTATTACAGTGGTATTAGAGCCGGTTCAACACTTGGACCTAAGATCCCACATGCGCGGACGTGTGTGCCTTAAGCGGGGGGGGGGGGGGGGGGGGGGGGGGGGGGGGGGGGGGGGGGGGGGGGGGGGGGGGGGGGGGGGGGGGGGGGGGGGGGGGGAGGGGGTAGATTGAAACACCTGGAAAATTTAGTATCGTATTGAACATTGTCTTCAAGGGCTTATAAAGGGAGTTATTAAATAGATGGTTGTCTTGGTTCTTATTCTTTTTGAGGTTGGAGCCGAAACTGCTAATGGGCAGGTTAGGATCTGCCAAACCAGGGGCCCGAGCCTACAAGTGGGTCAAGTTGTTACACACAAGCACTTCAAATATGATAAATATTCTAAACAAGTTATCTATTATATCTTACAAGCACCAAATGATTTTCATTTATCTGAAGAGGGCAAGAAAAGTTTAGCCAATGATTTCACATTCAACAAGAAATGAAAATTTTGATATGACCATGTTATAAGCCATGAAGAAAGCTCAAGGAAATAAAAGGAATAAAATGTCTACAAAATGTCACTAGCTTCAATTCCTTAGTAAAACAAGAGCTTATCAAGAATCAATTAGAGAATGAGAGACTTAATTGACCCAAGTAAAATAAGCAAAAAGGAAAAAAAGGAAGATTGAGAGATAGGATCCAGGCAAATGCATTCATTCCACTATATTAGTACCCAAAAGTTTTAGGTTGGCATACAGATGAATTGCATCTATTCTAAGAAATTATGATCTATGAGCATTTGTCTAGTTCTATCTTCTAAAGCCTTCTGAGCACGAGCGAGTAAGTTCTTGGGGTGTTCTACACTTAGTACCATAAGACCAACTTGTATGAGGTCTATCGACCCAAAACCCTTTACAATGGTTCAATAGAAAGCTGATAGGCACGACATTGCACATGACAAAGCTACATGACCATCAAAAGGATGGAGCCTCATAGTAGCTGGTAAAGTAATTCTCTTGTAAGTGAAAGTCGGCTTAAAATATCAAGAAAGCAAGAACAAGGTCAAAAGAGACAAAAATAGCCAAATTCAAGAACCAAACAAGCAAAATTCATGAGTGAAAAGCCAAGGTCGCACAAGTCAAGAATTCTTTGACAAATAAAAACATAAGGTTTTGTAATTACATAGGGAGTCAGGATAGTGACAATAAGAAAACTTATGACATAAAA
The DNA here is from genome assembly GCA_011799765.1 of Nymphaea thermarum. Taxonomy (NCBI): domain Eukaryota; kingdom Viridiplantae; phylum Streptophyta; class Magnoliopsida; order Nymphaeales; family Nymphaeaceae; genus Nymphaea; species Nymphaea thermarum. The sequence continues at coordinate 115,407 of JAANDH010000800.1, read as the reverse complement.
CGCAACTCATGCATTTTATTACATGAATTTTAAAGCATTTTCACAAGCATCCACATTTTATGTGAGATTGTGTTTGATGCACACAAGCATACTAGTACTCTAAAGCAAAGATTTTATAATGATTGTCAAGAATTTTTCACAAGCATTGCATCAGTATCCACACTGGGCATCTTTTTTCGTATATGTATGTCAAACCAGATTTTCTATTTCGTAAGTCTGATTTCACTAAGTTTACCATTTTTAGGATGGGTGTTCTGTCTTTGCTATTAAGCATGATTCCCGGTGTAGCAGTAAGGAGGGCATCAGTGAGCACCCAAAATTTTCACATGTCTAAATGACTATTTTACTCTTCATCTAAATTAGTTTTTAAAGATCAAATTTGAAGAACAAAGGGCCGTTTGTGAGCCAAACAATCACTTTTTATGCCAGCATTGAATACCTAGACTCATACCACCTAGGTTGTCCAAGCTTGAAATTACCATTTGGCTCCTACATCCTAACATCTCAACCTAAAAAGTAGGAATTTTTCACCAAAAATTAGGCTATTTCTCAACTTTACATGACATGAGGGGTTGTGGGAGTTAGGTCACTAGGGTTATCCCAATTTGAAGCCATCATGTCTATAGCTCAAAGGAGCTCCCAAAACTCAAAACTGTGATATTTAATTCAACCTAATCAAAACAAGTTGACCTTAAGGGAGAGAAAGTTTTATTTCACTTAATTTGAGCTACTTAGCCCAAGTTTCAGTCTTATATTAACTTGTTGATTTCCACTTGGTGTTCCTCTCTCCAATTTTCAAAGGTTTAAGCTAGATTTGAGCTGAATCCAGAAGAGTGAGCTGAAACAGAGCTAGGACCAAGTTTATTAGGTATAAATCAATCTTTCTTTAGTTAGGTTTCAGCTCATTCATCCTAATTTGAGTTTAATTCAGTTTTGAGCACTTCTTCTCATCTATTTTTAAGGGTTTGAGCTGAATTTGAGTTCAACCAAAAAATGTGAGTTGGAACTAAGGTAGAACCATGTTTATTCTGTAAAAATCAAGCTTCTTTTAGTTTGGTTTGAGTTTATTGATTTTGGTTAAAGTTTAATTCAATTCCAAGCACTTTCTTTTTCCTATTTTCAGAGATTTTAACTGAATTTGAGCTCAATATGAGAGAGTGAGCTAAAACCGAGTTGGGACTATGTTAGTCATGTATAAATCAATATTACCTTAGTTCAGTTTGAGTTCATTTCTTCTTGTTTGAGTTCAATTTAGTTATAAAGGCCATGGAGCTCATTTTAGTACCTTCTACAGTTTGTAAACTGTTTTGGAGGTCAATTTTGAAAAACTAAAGTAAATTTTTTTTTATCTTTCAGCAAGTTCTTATAGGCAAGTAGGTTTTTCAAGCACCTTTAGGTACACTTATGGCAATTCTAATAAAATTTCATTTTATGCCTTCTTCGATTTCCCTTTATGAATGTGTCACATACGGCTTGGTAAAAATTTGTTTTTTATTTTGAGCAATCCAAGAAGAATTTTTCAACAACAGTTAGTTAAGAGTTTATTAGGAGTCTGGCCAAATGCTGGTTCAGTCGGATTGACAAAACTCATCTAGAACTTCACAAATACACACAAGGACAAAACGGTCATTTTAAACCATGATTTTCTCCATAAACCTAGGGTACACGTCACATATAGCTTGGTTTATGATTTTCTTTGATTCCTAGAACCTTAGTTCAAGCCAATGTCCTTATTTGAAGTCATGTTTTTCATACACATTTCAAGGATTTGGTAGGGTTGAGTCTAGTTTATGCCTCTCCCAGTTTCTCATTAAAACTAGCTTTTTTAAAACAGCACCTATGGTTAAACCAATGAACCTATGCCCAACCTAGGTCTGAACCCAATTTTTCAAAACTAAACCCAGCTCAGGTCCATTCCATGTCATACAACTTCAACCCACCTAGCCAGTCCATCCTACTTTAGATTTTGATTTCATATCCCAATCATTCAACAAAGTCTTATTTCCATATCTGGATCTCATATCCTAGTCTTCAATATGAGATCTATCTTTATATATCCAAATCCATTATTCTCATTTTAGATCTGAGATACTAAATCATAATCCAAATCCCAATACCATATTTGGATCCATCTTCTAAAATTTTTCTTAGATATGGGCCTAAGTCTAGGTCTCAACATCAAACCTAAATCTAGGATCCACATGTCAGCTAAATGCACATTATATCTCAAAAATGCATTGTGATTTTCTCACTACATGCTTAATGTCAATTCCCACATAAGAAATTGAAATGTGTGGAATTCTCTGTTGGCAGTCTGGCACAGACATAATCAAAATTGGCATCTTTGTGTGGCCAAAATGAACATTTTTTTATTCATATCAAGTTTTAGAATGAAGTTTTCAATGTGTGTTTTCTCCTCTTCATATTCTCACGTCATTTATTCTCCAGGCTCAATGTCAATCTAAATACTTTATCAGAAATCGATCAACACCGCTACGTACACATGTGGCTTTTCGCAGAGTTAAATTCAAAGTCTGGACGAGATCACAAGAAGCAAAACTCGAATGAAATCAAGCTTTTAACCTACGGTTCTGAGTTGAAAGAGGAGATAGAGTGTCAAAAATTTACTCATGTATCGATAGAGAAAAGGGGATACCCCCTCTCTCTTATATAAATAGAGGTTCTCCCTGTCTCACTTCTTTGCACTTGAGCTATTCCTAGAGAAGCCTAAAAAGTTGAAAAATTTTCAACCGGGTACTCAAAAAAGGATTTATCTCAAAACAAGTTAAATTTTTAGAGTTTTTACTAAGTCTTGGTTCCAGCTGCATTAACATTCAACCTAAATCCAGCCAGACTCAAGGTAGAGGTCTGTGAGCAAGCTTAACTAGGGCACCATCATCTGGTAATTTCTTTTCCATGTTCTTTTTTTTTTTTTTGCAATTTAGTGCTTTCTTTATGCATGTTTTGTTTTGTTTTTGTTTTTAGCATGTTTAGTTTAGTTTATTTCTTGCTTAAGTTTTGATAAACTTGTAGTTCATCATGTTTATTTTCTAGATTAGATTTATTCTAATGTCTTTTGGGTAGGCATAGGGTTTAGGTATGCCCCTCTCTTCCTTGTCTCATGCTTTTAGTTTCATGCTTTTGCTTATTCAGTTCTCACCTAAATCATGCATATAGAACATAGTTATTTTTTATACTTTCTTTAATCATGAATTGTATATCTATTTAAATATGCACTAGATTACCTTGTACCGACATGCACCTCTTGTTTGAAACCAAACTAGGTCAGCCTAGTAACATACCGTGTGTGCATCAGTCTAGGTTTGTGAAAACCTCGATCCAGCTTGGTCCTCACACTAGAATCATCAAATCATAGCCTTCTCTAAAATGTTTTTTAAAATAAATCTTGTTACATGATTTTGAAAACCTGGGTCATGTAGGCATAGAGTCTAATCTTAGTTCAACTCTCTAAAACCCAGCTCGGACTGATCTTAGAGCTTACTACTTATAAACCTAGTCCCATAGCATATGAGGTCTAGTCAAACTTCTTTAGACACCCACATATGAAATGAATAAAGTTGATAGCATATGCCACATGGTTTGACTAAGACGAAACCCATTTACTATCGTCAAACCTATCCCAAGGTAGGTTTAAACGTAGTGTAGGCAAGACCGAACCCAGTCTTTTTGACGTATCCCTAGCCTATTTGGGTCATAAATCTCAATTAAAGACACTAGTATTATGGACCTCAGATCATGGATGTTAGATTCTGGATCTTGGATTCTGGATCTTGGACAACTACTGCTATTGTATATCTCATTAAATAATGCCGCTTGTAGAGGTTTCTTGGCACAATATGAGGAAGAAATTGAACATATAATTTACTGCATGAGCAAGACCTTCATCTAGTATGAAAATAAGTACCCTATCATGGAAAAGACATGTTTGGGATGTGCCAAAAATCTCTGACATACCTATGATCTTGTGAAGTCAAAGTGGTCTTTCATTTCAATCCTCTCAAATACATCCTGGAATGATCATTCCCTAGTGTAGAATTGCAAAATGATAACTACTCCTCATGTAGTATGATTTAGAGTATATCTCTCAAAATTTCATAAAAGGGCAGACATTAGCCACTCAACGGCGACCCAGTTGGCATTTCCACACCCCCAAGGGCAAGACCGGGATGATAAAGATCATACTACGAGTCCATTGACTCTTAAGGAAACTCGCAAAGTTTGTTGCAAAGTCCTATGAAAAAAATACTTGCAAATCGAAGCTTGAGGGATGAAGTTGCCACCATGCTTTTGAGGAACAGAGCTTTCTACTTTCCTCTAGCAGAAATCTGTAAACACCTGAAATTTAAACAAGCCCAAATGACTATTTTACTCTTTATAAGAAGATTCCAAATTTGTTTTCAAAAATCATATCTCAAAGGTAAAAGTAGTTCATTGAATCAGGTTTGAGCATTCCATTCTAACGTCATGTAGGCCAAGATCACACTCTCGCGTCCTCCCTGAGTCTCCCGCTCCCTCCCTCTTTGGCCCACAGCGAGAGCCGGCCTCGCCCTCTCTCTGCCTCTCTGGTCCACACGCAGGCCATTGCTGGCCGGCGGCCCCACCCTCTTTCTCGTGTGCTTTCTCTCGCTGGCTCCCTTCCTGCCCTGGCCCACATCCCAGGCAATCGTTGGCCCCCGCCAGCCACCATGATCTATTTGTCTGTTCATTTTTAGTTTTATTTGGGTATATACAATTAAGATATTCATGTTGGGTTCTCTTTGCGGCTCTGCCTTCTAGTTTTGTTTTCAGACCCTTTCTGTTATATTGCTCAAACTTTTAGGGTAATTGTTAAGATTAAGAGGAATGAATTTTGATGCTTTTTTTTACATGCAAGAAAATAATAAATGGTTCATGCTTGAAAACATTCTGAGGGTTTACCAAAGATGCAGAAAACTTTTTTCTCAGGCTTTATGCACTGGTTGATTGGTGATTTGCAAATGTATTGATGAAGCTGAATTGTTTGTATGTTGGAGATACTATGAACCAACACGATGTAAATCTTGCTAAATATGTGTATATACTCAGATTCAGCATTTGGTTGCTAGCTAGATCCATTAAACGAAAGCAGCACATGAGAACATGGTAAAACATAGTTCTATTCCTTATCTTGAATTCAATGGTCGTGGGTGTAGACAATCCTGGGTTAAGTGGGACTGTGGAAGCCCAGTCACATGGTTTTCACTTTCAGATGGCCTTTACTTTTTATATGTTACCTAACAACACAGTAAGCCAATTTTGGGTGCATCTTATCTTGCCATGTTTGTTGTTATTATGTGAAGAAGATTCTAATTAGGCAAAAAAAATTTGTTGTACATTAAAGTGATGAATTTTTCTTGTATCTACTTTTCTATCGGAGCAAGCTTTATGCATAGATTAATTGGAATGTTTGCCAATACAGTGAAACCTTCTTTCTCGACTAAAAGATAATCGTGCAGTGATGAAAGCAATCAAAACCTAATTGCCACTTCAACCTTGTTTTGGTGCACTTCTAAAGCTTTAATTCATATGATCCAAGAGAAGAAAACCCCAGAGCTACTTACATGGTGGTAACTATATACTTATTTAAAGTGTGTCAGTATATATATATATATATATATATATATATATATATATATATATATATATATATATATATATATATATATATATATTATTGTTCGTTGGACCGTTTGGCCCACCCCTGGTTGCTGTTGCCTTAAAATGACCATTTTACTCTTACAACCTGTTGTCCTAACCCAAAAAAGGGATTGTATCATAATACCGAGAATTACCTAGCACTTGAGAAATTAAGAATTCTCATTTCTAAAAGACCTCAGGAGTCGCTAAAGTCAACTTGCTAGGGCTTCCTCAGGACCAACTCACTCTAACTTGAACAACTCATTGATATCATTCACCTGCCATTTTTCGATCCCCAGAATCTTGTTATGCCTGATCGAATTCAGCATATGCTTTTCACAGTATCCACAGAGTGTCTCTCGAGTTATTTTTAGTTCTGAGATTCGGATGATTTGAGTTCTGAAGTAGTTGTCCTAAAATCAGAGTGACAATATCTCACCTATTTTGGCAGATCTGAGCTAAAATTCTCCTTTCTTTTCATATTTACAGTTTAATGCTTTCTTTTTTTTCTTTTTTTAAGAGCATGCTTATATTTCCTTTTCACTTTCAATCTACTTAGGTTAGTTTATTTTCTACTTTGGTTTCTAGGTTTACTTTACTTTCTTTAGTATGCTTCAATTTATTGTATTTGTTTTGATAGAGTAACATTTAAGTTAATGTCTTCAGGGCAAGGCATGAGGCTAGGTATGCCTCTCTATCTATGTGTCTTTTAAATTTTGCGCTCTTTCAATTTCTAATTTACGGTTTCAAATATGCATTGAATTGTTTATTCATGCACATGAATCATATCTCATGCACATACACCCTCTGCTTAAGGCTAAACCCAGCTAGTCTAGTAGCATGCCCTGAGGCATTAGCCCTGGTGTGTGAACATCTAAACCTAGTTTAAACTGTTTGCAGATACACTTTTAAAAACAAGATTTCCTTCCAGTGCTTTAAAATTATTTTTTAAAACCCTAGATCACGCACTCTCAATATGTTAGCCCAAGTTCAGTACTTTAAGACCTAGCTCAAAATGGTCTTAAAGCGCTCAACCAATGTCCCCAAATCTTACAAATAAGTTCCTGGCGGAGCCTCGCAAGCCTTCAACGTGGATTTATTATAAAATTCAGTTATGATCACTAAAACATGGCTATTTGCAGATAGGAATTATCCTAAACCAGACTAGGCTTCCAAGTTAAACCCTTTCGTCAACCTACCTTGAACCCATTCAGAGTTTGGGTTTAAGTGTTCGATTTTGGATCAAGAACTTATCAAACAAAAAATTTGGATCTACAATAGTTATATTGTGGATGAAGAATCAGACTTATTGGATCTTAGTTTTTGAGTTTTTGGATCATAAACCCAAACATCAATTTCAAAAGAAAGTATTGTGGATACTTATAGTCGCCCCTATCTCAGTTTACACTACAAAGAAAACATATCAGTAGAAATGGTTTCTAAACCGTAGCAGTTGTCGGAAAGAAATGGGTCGGCTCTGGATCCGTTCATCTTTACAAAATAAAAAGAAAACAAGTGCAAAAAACTTTTGCTTGTAGAAGCTCGAAACTTCATTTTCCTCTCTCTCCCAGTGTTCTCCTCCCCACTGCCATCCCCTGACACGTCTTTCTTCCTTTGCTATCCTAAGCCCAGCTGCTTAGGCTTTTTGGACACGTTAAGCCTGCTGGTGTGTAAATGAAGTCCTTCCACTGAACTCTCCCCATAGCACAAAAGCAAAGTGGAGATGGATAGAGACACAGCTGAAAGAAGAAGGAGAAGAAGATTGCGGCAACGGGTTAGTCGGAGACTGCAATCTTCATTAAGCGATGAGAGGATATACGCTTTGAAATAGGTGGACGAGAGCTAACTCTGCTCTCAGGGCAATGTCATCCGACTGATGGGCATCCTCTGGAATACTGATTGGAGCTTAATCAACCTCTCCATGGATCCTCTGATTGATGAGCATCTTCTTATAGGATCAATCGGGCTCAATTCACCTCCATTGATAGTTCGATTGAGGAGCATCCTATACACTGCTAATTAGTCGTCCTCTCCATGGATAATGACAAGGACGTAAAGCAGAAGCTCAAGGTTGAGTTTGATCCTTCACAGTGAAGTGCTCCTTCAAGTCCTCTCCCAGTCTTCACAGTGAAGTGATCCTTCACAGTAAAGCAGAAGCTCAAGGTCGTCGGAATTGATTTAAGTGAGCCGAATTGTCGAGACTGCCGATTGTGTTCAAAAGTTAGGGGAAAATGAATAAAAATAATTTTAAAATTAAACAAAAAATAATCAAAAGCTGACTCACGGCACTCTTAAATTGGCAAGAGAATTGAATCAATTTGCCAGCATATTGGCGTTCAACCTGAGCTATGGCGCCCCCTACCCAATTACTTCTCAATGGGAGGCGCATACGCCGAAAGGGTCGGCCTAAAAGGCTCCTCCTAAGTTTTTTTTAACATCATATTTTATTTAATTTTCATTTTCCTTTTAAAATTTTCAGTTGATATGTAGGTATTTTTTCTTTAAACTTGCATAGAATGTCAATGCTTCCCCTCCCTGACACATTCATTTTAACGTGAAAATTCTTTTTTTTTTTTTTTAACTATGTCATTGGCTGTTTGTCTAGGAGCAATGTCACAAATCCTTTTGGGCGCCAGCATGGATCTGCTCACCAACACGGTATCACCCTTCCTTTAATTTTTTGGATTGTGAAAATAAATTAATTTTAAAATAAAAATTAAGAAAAATATAAATCAATGCCACAGTTATTATTTAAAAAAATATCACTATAAGACCGTCATTAAATTGGCATTAGCAATAGTTCATGGTTCTTTTAACATTAAATTTTTAAATATTAACCATTTCATTCATTAAGAAGGATGGAACATTCCTCTTATATTTTAACCATTTTATCCATTGAAAAGGACGAAACAATTCTCTTTAAATGAATTGAGTGATTCTTAATAACCAAAGTTAACAGTTCCTACGAAACCAATTTTGAAATATTAAGTATTCTTATTTATTAAATATTACAAAATATTTGTTAATTATTTTAAATGAAAAATTTGCCTAACAGAATCTGAAACTTCATGGGGCGTCACTAATCACACAAATCGGACAAGCTCGAGTGTTTTGGCTATTGTCACTGTCACAGAATCTGGTAAAATAGGGTGGGGGAGGGAGGGTCTCTGCCGTGTTTGTTCCTCGTCCCATCCATTAGTTGTGACGTGTTGCAAGATAAGAGAATCCTTCTCGAGATCGGTGACATTGATTCACCGATCCCCCGCAGGCCTATCTACCCTGTGGCTTCTGCTGTACTACCCAAGCTTTTAGCAAAAGGATTGTCACCATCGCCATCCGGGACCACGATAAAAGGGCACCGTCGACGAAAACTTGGAGAGAACCCGAAATCTAGTGTTTGTTTAATGAATAAAGTTGAACTATTGAGATTCTTGTGACTAATAATACTTTGTAAGGGGCTCACAAATCTGCCCTATTAAAGCATATTCATCATGAAACAATAAGTCTAATGTTGTATCAATCTGTAATAATCTCTATGCTATATGATGTTTTTATTATCAAACAACCACTAAAAGTATATTTGATAATCTTCAAATATAATAATGACGATTGAGAGAAAACATTGGATCCTATTTGCTAGGGAAAAAGGGCTTTAAGTGGTATAACGTAAGAAGTACGTTGCCGATGAGTAGATTATATTAATTTAGAAGAGAATGTAATACTTTAATATTTTTTGGGTGAACAAGAGGTTAACAACCCACCAACCAACCGAAAACGACCCAAAGCCCCCCAATTTTCCTCACCCAAGTTACAACATTTTCACGATATAACATTTCATCCCAATTAAATTTATAATGAAAAGAATTCGTTAATATCTTTTGATATCATGTATAACCGTGATATTGAGGGACATCTATTTCATTTAGCTCATGTCTGTGAAAAACATATAAAAATTCAAATGGTTTTCGACTGTCCGCCTCCTAAACTAGGCCTTGGAAACATTGGTCCAAGAGTTTTATAGTGAACAAGAATCTGACTGCAGTTTCTTCAGAAAGCTGACTTAAATGATTTTCTTATTGAAGAGAAAATATACAACACTAGATCTTGAACATCATGTAGTGTAGTTACATCTCATTGCCAAAAACTAATCAACCTCATGCTATGTTCGATAGGCCTGGACATGAGATCTACGGCCTCTTTGAAATTTACGCAGGAGAGAGGGAGTGATCGGAGGGATCATATTCACGCATCGGAGATCTTCGCCCCCTCCATGATCAGAGAACACCATAAGTCCGAGATCTGCAGTTAACAAAGCCCCTAAAATACGATTCAAATTTTGATGCTATGATAAATTAGTGGCTCGATCCATACTCCAGGAAGGGTGTTCAGTCATGTGCGACTCGATAATGCAGCAGCTAATGAGTAAAATAATGTATTGATTGCAACGGACAATCTTCTTCTTCTTTTTCGTTGGTAGCTTGGTTGATGATTGTGAAGGTCTTGCCACCATAAGTTATGATGTTACAGTACAAGCGAAGCCTTCCCCTGAACCATTTCATGCTTGTGGGAAAAAAGGTCTCATTATCAACATTGGCTGTCCATGTTTCACGGAAACGATGTTAGGGAGGTTGGCAAGATAATGTTCTTTTCCTTTTTGTTTAACTAATTTTAAAGTACTTGTTTTAAAGGGGCATAGCATAGCTGGTAAGGGCAAGTGCTAATCAAGGTATGGTGCATGTTGATGACACATCCCCGGTGTCGATTTATCTGGGCACTATCTCTTGGGCCGCTAATGGTAGGGGCATTATATCGAGCTTAACTCACCTAGACCCTAATACAGTGACTTTAGAGACCAAAAAAATTTGTCGGGAGGAGGGCTTTTGGGCCTCTTTTCTAAGCAGTGGGTTGTTATCCTCTAGGTCACCTATAACTATTTTAAATTACTTATTAATTAATTTTTCAATAAAATAGATGTTTCGACATGAACCCATACATATTGGTCAAAGCCCCATAAGGAGCAAATTGATAAGGTCCCAAATACCAACATTGACAAAAAAAAAAAAAAAAAAAAAAAGCTTATTTCTGCAGTTAATCTTACTACGTAATTACTTTGATGCCTGTTAAATCAGAAAACCAAGTAGGTTAATACTCATAAATTGAGGTGGTTGGGCCAACTGCTGATAAAAAGTTAGTGGCTAGTTCGATTCTCATAAACATCAATTGCTTAAACTTGAGGGTTTTATGATGCCAACAAGCAATAAAGTCTCTCGGCCCAAGTTGGCTTCTTTTGATTATAAACTATAAAAACTCTATGAAGTTATATTTTAAAAATACTAAACGATTTAGGAAAAGAAGAGATTGACAAATATGCGAGTGTAGCAAAATGAAGTTATAGCTTACAAAATACTAAAATAACTTGGGGAAAAAGAGATTGAGAAATATGTAAGTGGGTTAGGCAAAATTAAATAGTGCACTTTAGGTGCACCTTGTGACCACCCTTATCTTGATAGATCGAGTTGTGCCTAACAGTCAAAAAGTGTGGGCCTCCCACCAAACCCACTTTTTCCCAAGGCAAAGGACTGAACCCTTTTTTCACATGAAAGGACAAAGAGGTGATGAATAAGGAAAAACATGGGGCGATATATACCACAGGACGAATGCCGTGTGGCTCTGTAGTTTTGAAAATGCGTTGGAGTCTTCCAGAATAAATTATTAAAAGAAGGCATCTCTCATCAATATCTATTTTTCCAGCTGTAAAAACAAATTATAAAAGGGAAAAGGGCAAAGCGAGGAGGGTTTTAAAAGAGGGGGGCGTCAATTATTGTCGTCCTTTTCTCCTGTTGTGGTAAAGATTCCGTCCCCATTTCACGTCTTTGAAAATTGCTTTGAATTTTTTGGCCTAAGTGGCGAGAGAGAGTTGGTTGTGATTGGATGGTCCATATTCTTAAAGTTTTCTTTTTAAGTTTTTTTTAAAAATGATTTTATCGTTATACCAAAAAACCCCTTATAATTCAAAAGCCCCACCTAATTTTATTTGGAGTAAATCGGATTTCAAATCCATGTTACAGCTGAGCTTTCATAGTTTTATTCTTATTTAGAATAGTACAGCCCTTCGAAGCCATGCTAATACAAAGCGATACTTGCTCTAATAGATTACTCTCTGCTTTTGTACGCTTAATAGATTACTCTAGTTAGCAGTTCAAAATTTTGCCTCGTTAATTTCAAATCTATCGTGAAGTTGTGTAAAATAATAATAATAATGAAGGCCAACTTGAGTACCAAAAAAGAAAAACTGCAGTCTAAAATTCTAGACATGTGTGTATTTTTGAATTAAGTAGAAATTAGAACATTGTTTTGGTAAATAAAGGTTTGTTTAATTGAAGAGGAGGCACACTTATTAGACAAATTTTATTTTGTATGATCAAACAAGCATGTTGGTTAGTTATCGATTACTTTATTAACACATTCAATAATGATGATGATTTTCCAACAAAGGTCAAAGCCTTTCGGCCAACATGTAGGGGCGAAAAATCACTGCTACTGGTGGCAATTGGCATCAATAATGTGGAGCAGAAAATATTTTTCTATTGTCCATATTTTACAAAAGGGAGTTAAATAAATAACATGGAAAATGCATTGAACCATAATGAAACCCAACAATTACTTCAATGCATGTATCTGAGACTTTCCAATTAATATATATATATATATATATATATATATATATATATATACTGAACTGTGACTGGTAAAATTTGATGTCAAATGAACTGTGGCTGGTAAAATTTGATGTCCATGCCATCAACAAAATTTCTTATTTATTTTTACATATTTTTACATATATTTCTTACAATTATTTACTTATTTATATATTTTGTGCCCCTTCATAAATGATAATTTCTACAACAGTGCCCCTGCCCATTGAGAGTGGGAGTGGCAAAGAAAGAGTGGTGGAAGTGGCAAAAAAAGCTTTTCTTGAAAGATTTTCCTATAATATGCTGTTTTTGTGATTTTTTTATCCTTGGGAAAGATTTCCTATTTTCGTCTTATGGATTATTTTAACTCGCCAAAGAGAGGGAATAAGGACTCTTCCATTTTTCTGGTTAACGAAACGGCCCTTAAGACGAAGGCCAGTCCGGTAATTTCGCTCGGCTCAAACCGGGCAAGAGCTCTACCTGTCTTAATTGTTCTCGATCGCTCGTTTGATTGCGGACACGTTTACTCATCACAGGGTGACTGGTCGCGGTGGCTTGACTGATGTGCAAAATTAATGAACTCCCCTTGCTCATCTTTTCAAAACAACTTAATACCGATAATATTTTCGTTTCGTCAGACTTTGGTTTCCACTTTCTATAGTGCCCGGTGTGGCGGGATCTCGAATTTGAATTGGAGCATTTTTTTTTTTTTTAAAGTCTATCGGAGCAACCGGCGGGTGGGAGATTGGATTTGGGCCTTCAAGTTTGAACCGACGGTCCAGATTGTGTTTCTTTTACTTATGGGATGCGAACCAGATCTCAAAAGATCATGATGTTATATAAATTTTTTCTACCATATAATACGATTTACAGCATCAGATCCTAACGGACGACGATAAAAAGGATCCGGAGAATCCAGAGTTCATGGTATTGGTTCGTGAACTTGGTTGTTCCTAAAGTATGCCAATAGATCCAATACAAAGTGTATGTCTGACTGAACTGCCTAAAAAAGACAGTCATGGGGGAAATGATGTTCGCTTAAGAAATCCGATCGACTTCGGATTTAAGAAATGATTCAAATATAGTTTTAAATAATATCCTATATCTCATATCTATACATTGAAAAATAACATCCGACTGGGGAACCGGATCCACTTCGGATTTAAAAAATGGTTGAGATTTAATGTTAAATCATATCCTATGTCTCATATTCATACATTTTTAAAGTCAGTTCTTAACAAATCGCAATGCAGTTCGGATTTGGTTTCAAATTTCGATTCAAACTGGCTGTTATTCGTTTTACAATCACATTCAGATCAGATTTAAATTGTGAATTTGGATTGGTATTCATATATTGCATAAACTTTTCTTGATTCATAGTGGAATCCAAATACACGAACATCCAATAAAAAAGATATGGTTATGGTGAAATGTATACAAATTTGATCAACTAACATCCCTACTTTTTTCTTAAATTAGAAATGAAATTCAGATCCACTAAGGTTCAGTATTTGATTCTAATTCGAGTTCGACCCAAATACTGTATCGGGGATGGATTCAATAATAGTTGCAGGGGAACCGAATCCGACCCATTAAGTACGATCCAAATGACCACCGGCAACCCGAAAAGGCGCGGTCAAGAGATGGTCGCCGAATCCATTTTTTCCACTCTGCTGAGATAAATTAATTTGAAAAACGACGTCTGAAAAATAATAAAAAAATAAAAAAAGATAAAGAAAGTGAAGAGATCAGAAGAGAGGGGGAGAGAGAGAGAAAAGAAAAAACGTTGAAGGCAATGAGAAAAGGTAAAGGTAATGCATTTGGAGCAGGAGTTGGAGTTAATGAATTATTTATTTATTTTTTTTGTACGTGAAATTTCGGCCTGCTTTTGCCTGCTTTTTTAAATAAAGAGCCCAAGAGTGCTAAAAGGGGGAAGAAAGAAAATCAAAGAATAAAAAAAATTAAACAAAGGAAATACTCGAAAACCATCTATTTTTTTTGGGTCCCTCCTCTTCTCCTGCGCTCTGCAAACCCTAAAATTTGCTCATTCGTCTGGAGAGAGCGCAATTTGGGATTTTTGGTCATTTTCTCAGGTGAGATATGTTGGAGATTTTTTTTTCTTTCTTTTTTTTGGGTTTATTTTCTGAATTTTCCTGAAATTTGGTTCGTTTTTCTAGCTGTTGTTTGGAATTTAATCTGCAAATTGGATGATATTTTTTCTCTTGTTGCAGGCTGGGAAATCAAGAGCGCAGTATGGAGTTCATTTAGAGCTACAGGATAAGGGTTTCCATCTTTGCATTTTTACATTTGTTTCTTTTTTTTTTTTGTGGGTGGGGGGGTTTTCTTCTGAATTTTCTGGGAAAGAATTCTTTGCCTTTTTCATATCTACAGAGCGGTATTTTTTCTGTTGAAAATCGGCGTTGATACCTGAATTTTCTTCCCGATTTTCTTACTTTCAAAGCAAAATCCTTCTCTCAAAGGGTTTCGGGGAGCTCAATTTCAGCTTTTCTGAAGGATTTTTAACTGTCTTTCATTCCCTCTGCGAACTTGCTCCGTGGTACTGGTTTGATCTTCTTCTTCTTCTTCTTCTTCTTCTTCTTCTAGGTTTCTCCTCGTTTCTCTACTAAGCTTTAGCAGTAAACGACAAAAATCTGATCTTAGAGTTCGGAAATCACAGCAGAATTTCTGTCTCCTTCGCCAAAAAGGAAGAGTAATTATTTTTTTTTTTGGGGGATTCAGAGTTTACAACTGTCCAGCAAGGTGAGCTCGGAGCTCCTCTCTCTCTTCGGTCCAGCAAGCAAGCTGAGAACTACCACTTTCCTCTTCTTCTGTGGTCGCCATACTTCGATATTGGAAGAGGAGCTTTGGGGGTAGACGGGGTTTCCAGGAGGATTAGGGATGAATGGAAGCAACGGAACAACAGCCTCGCTTGCCCGCATCTGAGCCAGGTATGATGGCGGGGAGAGAGTCGGCGTTCAGCGTCAGTCTTCAGAAAGGTGGCGTCCCCGTATCGGCGCAGTCGCCGGCGGCTTCGGTGCAAAACATGCGCCTGGCGTTCACCTCAGACGGCTCCGCCGTTTACAAGCCGGTGACGGCGACGTCACCGCCTTATCAGGGGGACGGCTCTGCAGCTATTTTACAGCAACAGCAGCAGCCGCAACAGCAGCAGCAGCAGCAGCAGCAGCAGGGGGTGCTGGGGATGGGCATGGCCGGAGGAGGCCCAGTGAAGAGGAAAAGGGGTCGGCCGAGGAAGTACGGCCCTGATGGCACCATGGCCCTAGCGCTTACCCCTGTCTCCTCCTTGCCCGGCGGCTATTCTTCCGCTGCCAACCCGACGTCATCCACCGCCAAGAAGGCGAGGGGCCGGCCGCCTGGCTCCGGCAAGAAGCAGCAACTCGCAGCTCTGGGTTCGTGCCTTCTCTCTCCCTTTCTGTGTGTGTCGCTTCTTGACTGGACTGGCTCATGAGGTGGCTGACTGAGGCCCCTTTGGTGGGCGAGTTGCCTCGTTGTCAGTTTTGGGCTTGTGGTGTCTGGGGTGGGCTCGGCATGCCTTCTGGGTGACCACACGATGCGCAATTTTGTTGAACCAGTTGGGTGGTGCCTGTTAGTTCTATGGGCAGATTTTTCTTCTTTTTTGGAGACTGTGATCACAACAGTGTTTTAAAGATTTTAAGAGCAGCATGGTAACTTGATAGTGTTATGGCGAATTATAGGATTTTTGTGGAGTGAGTGGTTTTTGTTGAACAAGGTATATTCTTAATTGCGTGTTTGCATGAGTTTCCTCTTGGATTTGGGCTTCGTGCTGGAACAAGCGAACGGCATTTGCCATGAAATTACTAGTCAAAGTTCTCCTCTTACTGTTATTGATGCGGCTGTGTTAGTATTAACAAGAATAGGAAGGTCGCAGCAATATTACTGTTATGATCAATGCTGTTAATATTGTAACAACAATAAACGAGTAAGATAAAAATGAGACCGGCAAAATGTTGAAAAGTTATTAAATAATCTGAATCAGTAAAATGAAAAATTATTTATTAAATAAGAAAAATGACTTCATTTTCTTGAGCTCTTGATTTGGACTCCCGTATGCTCTTCCCTTGTTTAGATTAACGCATTGGCTTTTTCCTTTTTTGTTTTTTCCAATTGACTGTTATGTTTATTTGTCATTGAAGACCCTTTTTTGGTATGTTTAATGAGTTCCCTCTTTCTTCTTATTCTAAGGATTGGTTCTTTATATGGCTTATGTTTGTTAATCTGTTAATCGTTTACGATTGAGAAATCACTTTGAGATCACAGAGATTTCCTACCTTGACCTTGTCAATAGAACTGCTGATAAATGGTGCCCATCATTTTGCTGCTGTGACGTTTAAGGGGAATATTGCTATAGCTATTGATGTTTAAGGTCCACAGCTCCATTGACCTTGTCAGTGGACATACTGATAAATAGCTATCTTTTATGGTTGTGACGTTTAAGGAAAATTCTCATGGAAAAGTTGTTTTACAGTAAAAGATGGTTAGAGCCGTATCAAGATAAATTTCATTTTCTCGAAATGGAATTTCCTGTGAGAATCAGGCCATCTGACTTAGCTTGTCCCTAGTTGTCTCGGCAAATAGTTTGTTGTTGAATTTCTTTTCTGCAGTATCTTGGGACCATCTGATCCTCCTCCTTCTAAACTGTGTTGGGGTTAGTATTGCTTTGCAGTTCAAAGGATTTACCTTTTTGTTTCCAATGGATCGCAGGATCTCCTGGGACTGGTTTTATGCCTCACGTTATTACAGTTAAAGCTGGCGAGGTTTGTCTTCTATCTTTGCTTCAAATGAAAGAAAAATGAGAGTGATCTTCTACCTCATTCCTGCTGTATTTCTTTGTACCCTTTATTCCGTTGTGTTCCTTTCGAATCTTATGATGATACTTGCACATGTGAGAAGTTCCTGGGTGTTCTGTACTTTCTTTTTATCTGTCACCTTGTCACATGCACTCAATGTGTAATGTCTGTTGATGTCTTAACTGGTTCTGATCCGTATTGTTGAATATGGGTGACTCATTTCTGAATCCGAATTGCATATCTAAATTTTTTATTCCCTGTAATAGTCATTTGACACTGACTTTGATTTTGTTCATATGAAAAATTTAGTAGTTTGAGATTTAGGTGTTCCATCATATTTGATAACTGCGGTAGGGAGTTTGGACCAAAACCAGAACAGCCCTGTATGGTTAAAATGTATAGGATAATATGTTCAACCTAGTCTAGTGAAGTAGGATATAATACACCCTTGCAGTCTCTGGTTTACCTTTCAGGTTTTGATGTTACAATGGAAGGTGTTTATTATGTTAAGTCTTCGAACATAAAAGACAACAATTTTGTTTTTGAAATTAAAGTTATATAAGTTTCTTAAGGCTGAATATTAAGTTTGTCATGGAAGACACTCTTACATATATGAAAGGTAAAATTGAGGCTGATTTTGCACAACAAAATTGGAGCTTTCATAGTTTTTACACAAGAGCCTATATGTTTCCTCCAAAATAATATTTTCAGGTCCTCTGACCACTAAGTTGTATCACAAGTCCAAGGAGTAAATTATACACAAATAAAAACTTTTTATCTTGATACCCATTTAAGTATTGATAGCATTGCCTTTGGGAAGTTGAGTTTGCTTGGCAAAATATTGAGAATTTTAAAAATTTAAAATATGAAAAAAATTTAAAAAATTATGAAAGTTTAATTTTCCATTAATTTTCTTTTTTATTTTTTACAAAAACGCTTATATAAGTTAGAATAATTATTGAAACATTAAAGATGCCTCAAAAAACTTAAAAATGTCTTTTAACATTTTCTTTTGAGAAAATGCAAAGCATGAGAAACATTAAAAATGCAATAAAAATGATTTTTTCATTTCCTTCCCAAAATATCATGATTATTGGACTTTTTTTTGCTTTCTTTGTGTTTCCTGTTTTTTCATGTCTTTCAGAAAAAAGACAGTAATGGTTGTGACAATGATGGATAGTCGTTTAAGTTTTCAATTTTGATGATTTATAATGCATGCAGACATGTTACCTAGCATGTCTTTGTTATTTTCTTATCTTTATGCAGTTCATGTGTTTTCATAGAGAATTCCTTTCCTATTTTTTTCCTAATTTTTCTTATCTGTTTGTATTTTTCTATTTATTTTCTATTTTCTTGACATTAAAAAATTAAGTTTGTGATTTTTGTTAATCTTACGTCATTTTTATATGATTTTATATATCAAATTTTGTGCCCAACTGATATGGGTTTCCTCGTTTTACCACACTGGTCCAACCTGTTTGCAGGTCCACTGGATTCTGCACTTTTCTTCTAATTGTTTATTATGCTTTCATTAACCTGTTACCTGTGATCTATGTCATAAGGACTTTCCAAAACAGCAGCAGCACCCATGTCAACATCATGTAGGTGCAGTCAATGGGCATCCTGTGTGGTCAACTGCACCAGGCCAAAATTGCCCATTTTTATTCACACCCGACTCACATCAACCAACGAGTTGGGTGTGGTCAAACCATGTTGGGGATATTTTTGTCCTCTTTTAATTTTGTTTGACGGTGTTTTTTTTAAACATTTTTAGTTACTGTTTTGCTGAATCTATTATAGTGTTTTTAGTATTTTACTGCATATTTTTGCAGTTTAATGTTGGGGTCCATTTGCTGTTTATAACTTTATATACTACATATGGTTATGTATGTTATCCTGTTTATAAGTTTTGTTAAACAGTGAATAAGTTTCCTTTAAGTTTTGTTAATCAGTCAATAAGTTTTCTTATATATATAGTCACTGAATCCTTGACTCTTAAGGTTCATCTAGAGACATTCATCTTTTTGATGGAAGGCTCTCATTGATCTTCTTTTTTAAGTGTGTTTTTTACTTTTTTTTTTTTTTTTGTGAAATCGTGAAATAGAGAAGGGAAGGAAGAAGAGGGAAGGACAGGAGGAGGAGGTCCTGCCAGCTGATGGCGGCACTCAGGCTGTTGGCTGCTGCCCAGCAGTCACCGACCACTGGGTGGTGCTGGCCGATGGCCTGGGTGCCGCCGTCGGGAGGGGGAGAAACCCGTCCCCCCTTCCTTCTCCTCCACTACTTCCTCATGTTTAGAGGAAGGGGAGGGTTTTCCCCCCTCCGGCTGGCCGACGGCAGTGCCCAAGCCGTTGGCCGGTGCCGCCCGAAGGCCCAAAAGCATATATATATATATATATATATATATATAATTTTGTAAGTGTTATATTTGTCTTGCCAGTTTCACTAATCATTCTTATACATATTATATATAACATTTTGCTGTATGTTTATGTGTTATAAGCTTATAATACTGGATGTATAACAACTACTTGCTTAATGCCTACTTATGTTATCAGTAGATAGGTTGTAAAATCTGAAATCAAACTCCACAATATGCATATTAAATTATGTCACATAGGTACGGGTGCCGGTGTGGGTACTGGTACGAGTACGGATCATTTTTAAAAAACTATATATATATATATATATATATATATATATATATATATATATATATTTGAAACAAAATAACATATTTACACATATATATATATATAAATTACAAACAAAATAACATATTCATAAATCATGATCCAAAATTTATAGATACTATCATACTACTAAACCCAGTATGGAAGTAATTAACATACAAAGTATATCAACTTTCTTGATTCTCTTCACTCGCCTATAAAGAGGAAAAACCAATTGAAAGCTGCATAAACAACGAAGACCAGACATTTCTCAAGAATAACAACAAAACCATGTACTTAAACCAACATGATGAGGTCAAGAAAGTCTATTATTAATATCTGAACACGAACATCATAGTCAACAAATTTCTAGTTCAAAGTAGCAACCGTAAACCAACCTGGGGACAAGAACGATAGACTACAACAATCAAGCATGTAAAATCAGCATAGAAGATAGAACAAGGGTTAAGAACTAGGAATCGCCAAGCAATAAAACAAAAAAGGAAAAAAATGAAGAAAGAATCGGTAAACTGCAGAAAAAAAAGATCAGGAAAAAAGGGTCAAACGTATTCCTCAGATGAGAGAAACAAAAGCCATCCCAGAGAGAGAGAGAGAGAGAGAGAGAGAGAGAGAGAGAGAGAGAGAGAGAGAGAGAGAGAGACGCTGGAATCTGGTCCACCGGCACCGGAGATGATGGAAGGCTCAACACACGAGAAGATGATGAAAGCAAGCAAATACCAAGAAGATTAGCTCGCCATTCACTGCTTGCCATCGCCGTTCGCTGCCTGCCATCGTCGTCGGTCTTCGGTGAAGCGTCCTCGGTCTTTGGTGAAGAGTGAAGAGGAAGAGCGTAGTCGACGAAACAAAAAATGTTTAAGGCTTTCGAAGATTTTAACGTGAAAATGGTTAACAATGTTAAAATGTAAGAAAACGTTAAGATTAAAAACTGGACAAATTTGGACTTGGTCAAAGTTGACAAAGTCCGAAAATGGTCAAAAATGACCCTGGGTACGTTGACCGTACTCGCTGCTGCGTTACCGCCCCCGACGCCGCACCCGAAACGATACCGGTGTCGTACTGGTTCCATGCGGGTACTCTTAAAAAGGAGTACTCGTGTGACAGAGATATTAAATGGATGAAATAAAATACTTTCAGATCTTGGAATCTAAGATATGGCTTTGGGCAGTTATTACTCTTAGATAAGTTTCATTTATTTTCACACAATTTCAATACTCCTGTCCTGGTGGAACCAATTTAATATTGTGAGATTTTCGATGCCAATTCTCTTGTTGTTTTTCTTCAAGCAGTATAAGTTTCCTCAGGTTTGCCTTGTTAAGAAGGCTTTTGGAATGATTTTGCAACTCACTCCCACTTTTGTCTTACTATTGCTTGATTTTTTACTACTTGACTTCTTTAACGACCAAAAATGTATTTGACCTATCCAACGGGGATCAGTTTTTCGTGGGTCTCTTGCACTTCGTTTTATGCTACTGGTAATATTTGAAGTTCCGGTAACCTTAGCATGTAATAGTAATTAGCTGTGCTGCTGTGGCTTGTATATGATCTGCTTATTTCTTATCCTACACAGGTTGAATAGTTGATCACCTTAGCCGTTTAGTGCAAGATGGAAATTGTAGTTTTAAGAGAAATTATGTGGGAGATGGCTGCTTTTAGCAACATAAAAAATACAACTAGTTTTAGTGAAAAATTCTTGTTTTAGTTAAATTGGTCCCATTGTTTACCTTTTAGGTGATTCAGACTATCTTGACGACCCATACCATGTCATGGCATTTCTCATTATCTGCATCTGGCACATCCTGTGTTGTTAAAAGCGCTATGCAAGATTAGCGGCATTGAGCAGTGTGAGAAAAAAAATATCAATATAGCAATACCAACAAGAACAAGAACAACAACAATAGTAATATAGACAAGAAAAAAGTCCTATGCTTGGAAGGTGGAACAATGACATATTTGAATTAACGCATGATGATGGTACACACTAAGGATATATTAACATAGTAATTGAACATTTGAACTGTTAAACTAGCCTAGACATATTAGTCTTTATTACTTAATAAGTACAATATGTATTAAATAGTATGTACTATGGTAGATATTTACAAAACAACATTAGTAGACAAAAATCACGTTAGTATATTACTAGTTAACTATGCGACTAAAAGAAGAGCAAGAATAAGAAGAAGGAAAAAGTGAAAAGGAGAAAAAGGAAGAAATGAACATATCATATATCTGTTTGTGGTTCCCTAGATGTGCAGAGGTGACAGCCTAGGCTAACAGGTGCATCTTTAACAACATAAAGCGCATCATGCCAGTCCTGCATCTTAAGTAGAGTGACCTTGGCATATCTTATATCGTGAGCAAGATGGATAATTAATTGTAGTGTCTGATGAGTGCAGGCTGGCTTACCTTGTTCATATTAAAAGCTGATGAATTGAGTGAGTGGCAGCGGTTTGAGTGCATGTACAAACATGTGTCATGAACATGGTTATGAGGGCATGGAACTGTAGCTACTTGTGCTGCTGTGCATGCATGTATGCATGAATTTGCATGGACTGCCTTATGCTCTTTGCTGAATTGTTTGATTGAGTTGATTTTCGTGTTTGGTTAGTGGGCTTGTCAAGTTCAGATTAGATGCTTTGTGGTTCAGTACTTGGTCACTTGTTGACAGATCTGCATTGTGCATGTTGTTCCTTTAGGATGTTGCTTCAAAGATAATGTCATTTTCTCAACAAGGACCAAGGGCTGTGTGCATTCTCTCAGCTAATGGAGCTATTTCTAATGTGACCCTTCGTCAGCCTGCCACATCTGGCGGTACTGTTACATATGAGGTCTGTTGGAAAAGTTACCTCTGTGTGTGTGTGTGTGTGTGTGTATTCACATGGGCATAAATGAACTTTCACACTACTTTGGTCCCTCCAGTTTCACTTTTTTATGTTGCTAAAAAGTTGGATTTGTATGTGGCAATACCATGACGCAATGCACAACGCTACTACATATTTCATTGCCTTTGCTTTTGGATTATGGCAGGTTGGGATTGGATGGATATGTATGTCTGTGGAAAATGTGTCGGGACTGGATGGATATGTATGTCTATGGAAAATGAGTAAAACCAACCCCAAAATGGGACTATATTTTTTGATCTCCTCTCCCTAGGATTTTTACCAATTTTAGATGGAGACTATAATTGTGAGAAGTGAAAAAATGAAAATGAAGGAGGGGGAGAGAAAAAAGTAGGTGAAAGTGTGCGGAAGAAAAAAGAGGTCGGAAAAAAACATATCCAAAACATGTGTATTTGCATGTGCGTGTGTATGTGTGTTTTTATAAGTTTGATGAGCAAGATGAAGGTCTTAGATTAGTTACAGTCCTTTGCTGGGGCCTGATGATATTGTGTGTGGAGTAGTTCAACTCTGCTTTAACTGCTAGGATTGCAATTTAACTAAACGGATCATGGTTGGTTATCTCAGTCAGTTTTTCCATTCCAAAATGCTGGCATGGAATTGGATTCAACCTTGTCCAGATTGTCAATAGCTAAGTGTTTGAAGAGTCATAACATTTTTCCGGTAATTAAATGATTCAGTTTTTTGAGAAGGTTTACTTTTTCCTTACAGTTCTTTTTGTTCTTTATATGTTGATGGCCTAACAGCATAGCTTTATAAAGACAAACATCTTAACTTCTAGGTTGGTTTTACTTCTACAAGAATAAGATGGAAAGCCATAACGAATCGGAAAGAGTCCGGACTTTCTTCTACTTGTGGTGGGAGAAATTTGTGCTCTATAATGGTGGTCTGGAGATGATGCATGTTTCAGTGACTCTTTATTCGATGAAGTTGTAAGACCTAAGTCATCAGTGTAGATTTGATTCCACCTTCTCACATATTCACATATGCTTTTCATTCTCATTTATAAATGAAATAAATAGGTGATTATTATGAAAATACAAATTGGAGGTTTCTTTCATAATTTTCCTTGACTTATTAGCATGTTCCAAAATAATGCTTGCCTTTTAGTATTTTCCAAGTCTATTATTCCCTTTTCTTTAATTATAGTGAAGAGGATATCCATCATTAAAAGAGAAGTAGAACTATTGGGTTCATACAAACCGAACATGTTTTTACAATTTTTAATGAAACTCAGAGGGGTTGGCATGGTAGGATTAGGGTTGTTGTGGACTCTTTGGATGAACAGAGGCAAGGTTTGTCTCCTGGGTCAGGGAAAAAGAAATATATGGTACAAATTACTCAACAGGTTCAGATTCTATGAGCAGCGGATGCTCATTAACATGAAAACTAGATCACAGGTGGTGAAAATCGAGTCAACGGGTTCCAATTGTCCCTGAGAGGTGGATGCTCATTGATTTAAGTACTAGATCGATGTCTAGGCCACAGGCATTAGGTCTATAAGGTAGGCAATCAAGAAGGATGCTTCTTGATTGCCTAGAACCTCATGAAAACATGAAAAAGATAGAACTGTTTTGGAAAATATTCTGTTAATTTTGAGTTAAAAGAAAATTTTGAAATACATTATAGGTGAAGTTATCACATATTCTTTTACATAAATTAATAACTCCAGAGATGTTTATTTTAATTTTAAATTTTGACTTTGTATGTCATCTCGTTTTGTTTTTCTCAGGCAGCTTTTATTTTTCTGTAGTGATGTTTATGTCTGCACTTGCAATGTGCATGTGGAGATTTTCTTTCTTTTTCCCTTCCTTACTGTAGGGCGGGTCTGACTATTGCCACATTATTCAATGTACACGATGTTTCTCAATTCTATCCTGTCTGTTTTGTTTGATTTGTGGTTGAGTATTTACTTGCATATAAAATTCCTGTGTACGCATGTACCCATCATTTTCATTGTCTTTGTTGCTAACTTTAGAAAGCTAATAATTCCTACCTAGCCAATTTCTTGGCTTGACTGATAATATTGGTGCAGGGGAGATTTGAGATTCTTTCTCTTTCTGGTTCCTTTTTATTGTCTGAGAGTGGTGGACAGCGCAGTCGAACTGGTGGATTAAGTGTATCCCTTGCTGGACCTGATGGTAGAGTTCTGGGGGGAGGAGTTGCCGGCCTCTTAATGGCAGCGTCACCCGTACAGGTCTTATTCACTCTCTCTCTCTTTCCATCATAATTCTGTCTGCCTTCCGTATAAGAGAAGCCTATTTTGATGGAATTTCTACTTTTTCAAGTAAATTTGTTTGGTGGCATGCTTGAAAAAGTTTGTCTTCTCCCCAGGTGGTTGTTGGCAGCTTCATTGCTGATGGCAAGAAAACTGAACCGAAAACAGCAGATTTCTCTGTTCCAGCAAAAATATCCGCTGGTGGTGCTACAGCAGCAAGTAGTCCACCTTCTAGAGGAACACTGAGTGAGTCCTCAGGTGGTGGGCCTGGCAGCCCACTTAATCAAAGTACTGGTGCCTGTAACAATTCTCAACCTGGAATACCTAATATGCCATGGAAATAGTCATGGTGCCATCATAACAATTTTTCTCATCCTCTGTATTTTAGCAGGTGTAAAATCCAGTTTGGTACCTATTGTGTCTCTGCCGACGTTAGTCTGTAACTTATGTACAAGCCTGTCTAAATAGAAGGTGCACTTCTCCCTGCTTTTCTTGTGAGCTTTCTATTTGTTCAAACAATTAAAAAACTGAGGTCTTACCCTATGAATCAGTTCTCTCTCTCTCTCTCTCTCTCTCTCCACCCCCCCCCCCCCCCTGTGGGCATTTCGGTGGTTTGTTTGAAGTTTTAGGGAGTTCTGTTTTCTGGCTTTTGGTTTGCTTGGTGCTCTCTGTCCGAGTCTCTTCTGGTCGTAGCTCTCCTCTAACTACCCGAAGGAGGTGGAGTTTATTGCAATGTTGAGTATATTTTCTGCACCCTCTTTCTACGGGCTTGCTTCCCCACTGGTTGTGTGTTTGTCCTAAGCCTTGCGATGGTATAAGTAGTTTGTTACCAGAAGTAGCCTCTCCTTTCTAAAGTTTTACTTGCTTCCAATTTACTCAATTGTTTTCTTGAATCTCACAGCCTACCTTTGAATGCAATGTTATCTGTATCACACGATACATCGTATACATTGGCATGACTTGTGACCTATATTATATGCTTGCGATACACATTTTGTATCATAGGTGTATTGGTTATATCATAAAAATACAGCTGCTATATCGATATGGTTGTATCGTAAGATATAGGGGTAAGTTGTAAATGACTCTCATTTTATTTTTATGTCGTTTTAAAATCAGTCTTTCCTTTTATTTCTAATACATTTAAGAGGTTTGAGAGGGAGAGCTTTTACCAGGTTTTGAGAGAAATTGTTGGTAAACCCAAATCACTAGTTTGAAGAGAGAAAAGATATGAATGACTGAAGAAAACGAAGATGGTGATAATCATGAGGTTTATCACAAACATTTTTTCATTTCTTGTTTGGTACTCAACAATTGTATGTTGTAAGGTGACGTAGGACATGTCATATTTGTTAAGTTATTCTTAATGTGTTGTTAATGTATTATGGTTTATGAACGATGAGTCATAAATGTTTATATTATGTAATGTTTTTTTATATAGAATACTTTTCATGAATTTTTTTTTAACTTTTTATTTGTTATTAATTAAGAAAATATATGGGACGTTTACAATACAATATGATATGGTAATGGCATATAGGTTAGCTTGGTCGGTCGATGTATGATATGCCTTTTACAATATTTCTTATATGTAGTTTTACTCAAAACATTCCATTCTCTTTCACCTTTCCCCCTTATATTAACTGGTGACTTTGGATACACCCTTGATTTGACTATGTCGCCCCTTTAATTTGTTCTTACCATATTGACCTTTGCAAGGTGGTGCATTCTGCCATTGTAAACTTAAAGCAATAACTGTTCATCAATCTCACATCATCACAATCATTGGTGAAGAAAATACTACTTAAATATTTTAATTTTGAGGCATCGAGGAAGCTGGGTTGATTTCTACTAAGCACAAACAATGTGGAATTACAATTTAAATGCAATGTGACAATTTCTATATAATGCAAAATCTTTGAGATTTTCCTTTTCTACTATTTAAGATGAAAGGACAATTCTTGTTATTGTTTAAATAATCTTCTAGTTATTTTACTAATTTTTTCTATTTAACAAAAATTTAACTCCTCACTCATCTCAATCATGGGTAGCAACGATAGATTTGTAGATAGAGGTCAACATTGTCAGGGATACAAAAGCATTATTTCACATAATGATGTTGAACAATATCTTAAAGTAGTAGACCATGTTTTCCATTTGTTCTATGCATACTATTTGTGACACAAGTTGCTTTACAATAGTAACTAGTAGCTCCAATGCAATGACTTGTGGCACAAACTATACAAAGGGGTGGCAAATTAAGCTAATCAACAAGTAGGATAGAAGGTAGATCTTATGACATCTCAGCTTAGGGATCCCTCTACTTAAAAGTGGTAAATTTTGCAAGAAATAGACAAATTGTCCCTGTTATCAATATTACAACATAAAATACCTTTCCCTTTATTGAATCACTAAAAGACCAACATGAAATTCTTGGTAGTAGGTTTTCATGCATCTTTTGAGAGAACAACAAATGCAAAATATTTTTTTTAAAAGCAGAACTATAAATGCGTTTGTTTTTAAAAGCAGAACTATAAATGCGATTATTTTGGAGCTTTACATTGTAAATACGATTTTTCAGGCTACGTGTATAAAAACAATAATTTCTCAACTACCATTACCCAACCTTGGTGATTTTTTTTTTGGTGGGGGGTGTGGAGTGGGAATGGTAGGGGAGTACTTGGGTCTTGGACTTGATAAATTATAAATGAAAAACAATAGAATAAGGAGGAGAACTTAAGAGAACAAAATCACACAATGCAAGTAATTTTACGTGGTTCGGCAACCAAGGGGTACACTCATAACCACTAAATCTCATGTCAAACTCTTATCAACAAATTCCACCTTGAAGAAGAGAGGAGATGGTGATAGATTTTATTAATCAAGTAATTGTTGATACACATGCATGACCTCATTTACAATTTTCTTTAGATTTATATTCTACTTTAGAGGATATTCATGAGGCATTTTACGTGATATGTTATCCTTTCCCTTTCACCTTGAAGATTTTAAAGGGATCAACACGAAAAAGTGAAGACCTGTAAGTGTCTTCATTAGAATATCCACATTCTACCTTTCATAATTTCAGAATTGAGTTTGAATCTGTTTTTTGTTGCTCTTTCTTTGACAAAGAAAAAGTCAATCTCTATGTACTTTGCTCTAGCACGTAGAATCAGGTTTGTTGGTAGATATGTTGCATGAAGGTTGCCACGTGATACAACCTGTACACTACGGTGAACTCTAAGTTCTTGCAGAATTTTTTCTATCTAGATAGATTCTAAAGTCGCCGCTGCAATTGCCTTGGGCTCGTCTTTTGTCATTGACTTGACAAGGGTTTGCGATTTTGATGTCTTCCAAAACACTAGATTGTCTCTCAAGTAAACGATATGTCCTTGAGTTGACCTTCTTTATTAAAGCACCCAACTAATTTGCATTAAAAAACATTGACAAATTAGTGACATCACTCATTAAAATTATATGACCCATGTTGGAAGTTCCTTTCAAGTATCTCAACATTTGCTTGACATGATCTTGTTGATCATGTATAGGCACTTGCATAAATTGGCAAGCATTGTTAATGACATGCATAATATTTGGTCGAGCAGGTAGGAGGTATTACAACTTAACAACAACACTCTATACAAAGTAGTGTCTTGGAAAATCTTGCCTTGATATCTTGAAGTTTGACATTAGAAGCAACATAAGTAGTTAACACTATTGGCTAAACGTACGCTGCTCCAAATAAACAGATCTTAAATGTACTTCCATCCATCCACATTCCATTTACTTTTATAAATCCACTTATGCCCAACAATAATATTGGAAACATTATCATGAGAAGAATGGAGCAAATATGAATTCGCATGAGAGCATCCACCTCTTATTTTATTGCATCTCACCATTTATGAAACAATTTAGCTTGGTCAAAAGTGACTGGTCAATAGGAGTCTTGAATAACACAAGTTTGTTCATTGGAAATAGGGTTGAGAGCTTGGAAGAGATGAGGTCTAAAAGTGCCATCCATGTTTCCAATAACCATGTGATGGGACTAAGTGGGGCCTGACTCACGCAAAGAAAACACTAAGATGTTGAATAGGAGAGGGAGATGAAGAATTAAAGTCAACTATAAGGTAATTCCTAGGGCAATTGAGCAACTTAGATGAAATAGAATGGAGAGACTAGGTGATACAATTAGGCTATTACTCGAGCATGTCTCTCAATTGCTAAATGGAAGAAGTATAATTGTTGGTTTCAATGCTTGATTGGGCTCTTGTGGCTTCCAGGTAGCAATAGCAACATTCTTTTGACCAAGAATATGAATCCACACTTTTTGAACATTGACAGGACATTAGCATTATGAAAGGAAAAAATTGCTCTCATCACAATACATGGCTTGAAACAATAAGCTCATTCTCCACAGGATTAAAGAAAATATAACCCATAAATTGAGCACCATAACTAAGAAAAACACAGGGTCTCAACTTAGGTTGAAGTACATTGAGGAACTAGACCCAAGAAGGGAAAACAAGTACACCTGAAAACTTTAAGATGATTTAAAACTGGCTTTTCACTAAATAACTTCTCATAGGGTGTCTTGATTATTAAGATTTCGAGCTGTTATATGGCTTATGACATACATAACAATTTTAAAAGTATTTCGTTAGCACAAGTATGAAATCATGAATTAGCATCGCCAGACCAGTTTCAATTATATGCATGTGTTTTTGTTCAACCAAACCATTTGTTCAAGTGTGTGTAAGCATGAAATCCATTGTTTAAACCTATTTTAATTTAGAAATGCAGAATAAACAACATTGATAAACTTTCCACCACTATCACTATTAAAAATATTTATTTTAGAGCCAACTCGATTTTCAACAATACTTTTGAACTTTGAACTTGGTTAGGACATCATTTTTATACTTTAAAGGAAAGAGCCAACTAAAACATGAATTTTCATCCATCAAGAGCATATAATATCTAATTTTTTTTTCTAAAATTCATGATAGCCGGTCAGCATAAGTCAATATAAATAATTTCCAATGGAGCAATTTTATCATCAATAGGGAATTTAAATGGAGGGTGATGTGATTTCAAGAGCACAACCAGAGCAAAGTTCTTTCTTTCGATTCTCATTTTTCAAAAAAACATTCTTATTTTTTGAACAACCATAGCACATTAATTAACATGATTGAATCTAGCATGCCACCAAATGTTGACGTCAAACTAGAAGCAACATTAGCAAATTAAGGAAATCAATGCATTGCCGTAACCATTCCCTTAATCAGTTAGCAATACATATACTCCTCCTTTATTATGCTTTCATCATTGTCATGTTCTTTTCATCTTTAATAGAAAAGACATGGATATTAATAAATTCAAAACTGTAGTCATTGCCTTTGTAAAATGTAAAAGCATATAAAATATTCTACTTAATCATAGGTACTTGAAGAATATGAGATAACTGAAATATATTATTTTTATGCATCAAATGCATCATGTACTCATATTAGAAATGGGAACATACGTACCGTTGACAACCATGACACCTTATGCCATACTATATTCATGTTTTGTCATCATATCTTGATAAGATGAAATTACATGGTTCGTCACCTTAGTATCAAGGAGTCACTAACTTGCATGAATTTCATTGTTATGGTGACAAAAGTCATTGGTAGGTTGTAACAATTTCTAACAGTGTGGTTTCCATGTGACAAATCTAACACATTATCAGAGATTTATTCTCATTCCATGGTCACGACCTTGAGAATTTGCACTAGGATGCCTTCTTTTTCTACCATAACCTCGACATTAACCTCTCTGATGACCTCAAGCTTTTGGGTGAATAAGCTACAACTAAGGATCTAGATGACACCTATTGCTTGCTTTTTAGGAACTCCATCATCTTTTCTTGATTTATAAGAAGATCATACATTTTAGAAAAAGATGACAACATCTTGAGAGTTGTCATAATGGTTATAAAATTTTCATGCTCACTTTCAAGACCATTTAATATGAACATAACCAAATTAGCTTCCTTGACAGGCTCACCTAAGCACTTAACGGATCTGCTAAGAACTTCACAATATAGAGCACTCTCCCATGCTTTTGTCTGATTTTGAGAAATTTTGAAGGTCACACTTCACTTGAAGAATTAAAAGGCTGGACAAAAATGCAAACATATTCTCTAAGAATAGTCTGACCAAACTAGCATTCTTGTGGTGAATAATTTGACTCAGAATATATTTAGAGATAGTAGATTTGATTCAACTTAAAATTAATTGATTTGCACATTTCCATGAGAGATGTGTTAAATTGGAATTCCCCACAATATTGTCCACAAAAAGCTGCTGTATGGTATTTGTACAAACCATCAATGCATTTTAATAAGTCTTGACTAAACATCACTGACTCTATTTGAGATTTCCATAGCAAATAATTGTTTTGATTCAAAACCAAGCAAAGGACATTTTATTAGAATGCAAATGCAAAAGCCATGCTTGATGAAGGTAGGACAACTATTGAAAGCTCTAATACTATGAGAAATAATAAAATGAGGAAGCAAACTTACCAGAACACAATAACACAATGCATACAATTCTACATGGCTCAGCAACCTTGACATACATGACCACTATATGTCATTCTAAAACTCTTATAATTGAATTCACCATTAAAAAAAGATGAGGTGGTGAAAGATTTCATCAATCAAGTACCTGCTTTGACATACATGACCACTATATGTCATTCTAAAACTCTTATAATTGAATTTCACCTTTGAAAAAAGAGGAGGTGGTGAAAGATTTCATCATTCAAGTGTAACACCCCATGAGTTTAGTCCCGTATCGAAGATTTCGAGGAATCTTCAAGGGTTTATAAAGGGGGTCATTGATGAGAAGATTGTCCTGGTTCCTAGCCTTTTTTGGGTTGGAGCCGAAACTGTTAGGGGGCGGGTTGGGATCCGCCAGACCAGGGGCCCGAACCTGAGAGTGGGTCGGGTTGTTATAGTGGTATCAGAGCCATGGCAAACCCCAATAGGGATGTGAGTTAAAGCCTATCTGTGACGCCATGTTGCCCAGGTACGCATCGTTTGTTATTGTAGTTTTGATTTTTCATGTATGAGTACATAATGTAATCGATGTTTTGAGCTTTGTGCTAAGGCACGTTGTGAATTGATTTGTGAGTTTGGTCTTAAATGTGATTTGAGAATAAAGGTTCTTGTTTGTACAAATGGAATATCAGCGTAGGGGTAAGAAGCGCGTTGAGCCGTCTACTGAGGCTCAAAGGGAGCCAAGTCCGGCTCATTATGACGCTCATACCCCACATGATGACAGCACATCAGGGCAATAGAATGCCCAGGCGAGTGTGGGTGCCCAAACCCCACCGAGGCAGACTCCACCCATAGATCAACAGGCTCTATTGCTGACGACGTTGCAAACATTGACCTCACTTGTGCAATCGATGGCAGGTAACCAGAAGAGCCAAACATCTCCTACTGGAGACACCACCGCACCACCTAAGGAGAAGGCAACAACAGTGTCATTCCATCATTTTATGTCGATGCAGCCGCCTGTCTTTACTGGAGATGGCAGTCCAGACAAGGCAGAAGAATGGATTGAAGAGGTTGAGCGTATATTTGAGGTTCTGGAGGTATCGGGAGACAACAAAGTGAACTTTGGCTCGTATATGCTTAAAGGTGATGCCAAGAGATGGTGGAAATCGACTCGAGAGATCCAGTTTGCAGGCCAACAAATGATCTCTTGGAGGCAGTTCAGAGATTCGTTCTTTAGCACATACTTTTCAGTACAGGCCAGAAATAAGAAGATGCAAGAGTTTCTTGACTTGCAGCAAAACCATTTGAGCTTGGAGGAATATGTTATTAAGTATCGACACCTGGAGGCGTATTGCCCACACCTCTACACTACCGCTGAGGCCAGAGCCGACAAGTTTATATACGGGTTGCGTGATGGACTTCGAGGCAGAGTTATGTCTAGCAGCCCTCGCAACTTGGACGAGGCAGTCACTATGGCAAGACGCATGGAAGAAGAATGTGCTAGGACTCAGAGGGATCATCAGAAGAAAACTTCTCAGCACACTCAGGGTGGGCGTATGCCAGTCAAGCACCAACATCCTACAGGCAGGGCAAGGCCTTATGAAAGGCGTGATGACAGAACATTCAGGCGAAACAGGCCAGGCCGTAGTGAGACCACTCAGGGGTCAGTGGCCTCTCCGACTTCACCGAGGTGCCCCACTTGTTCTCGTGCGAACCCCGGGAAGCCGTGCTATCGGGTGACTGGGGCTTGTTTGCACTGTGGAGGTATGTGACACTTCATCAAGGATTGTCCGTTAAAGAAAGAAAGAGAATTGAAGAAGCCTGAGGCCGGTCCTTCAAGCGCGCGACAGACGACTGGACGTGTCTATGCTACTAATGTGGAGGAGCTTCAGGCACACGACCTTGTTGAAGGTATTTTACTTGTTGGTTTTCATATTGGTAGAGTGTTATTTGATGCTGGGGCGACCCATTCCTTTATATCTAGTCGATTTGCTACTTCACTGGAAGTGTCAGATAGAAAGATGTCGTATGTGTTAAAAGTTGTTAGTCCTATGCATGCTCAAGAGTCGTGTAGCGAGTATCTACCGGATGTGGACGTGGAGATCCATCAACATCACTTACCTGCACAGTTGGTGATCATAAATCTCAGCGAGTTTGATGTGATTTTGGGTATGAATTGGTTATATGCGCATTATGCCAATATAGATTGCAGGAATAAACAGATACAGTTTAATGACTGATGAGATGCAGCCTGTAGAATTTCATGCTCGCAAAGCTAGTCGAACTGACAAGATAATGGTGTCTGCAGTGAAGGCTAAGCGATGGACATAAAATGGAAGTGTTGCTTTCTTAGTCAACGTGATGACAAATGAGGCGGAACCGGTGAGTTGCAGAATGTTGCAGTTGTGAGTGAGTACCCTGATGTGTTCCCTGAGGATCTGTCAAGTTTGCCTCCAACACGAGAAGTGGAATTCAAGATAGAGTTGCTGCCAGGAACCGCTCCCATTTCCAAGGCACCTTACCGTATGGCACCGGCAGAGTTAGAAGAATTGAAGAAGCAACTGCAGGAGCTCTTAGACAAGGGCTTCATCTGACCTAGTGTGTCACCTTGGGGAGCACCTGTATTGTTTGTGAAGAAGAAAGATGAGACAATGCGCTTGTGCATAGATTATCGTATGTTGAATCAAGTCACCATTAAGAATAAGTATCCGCTTCCAAGAATCGAAGACTTGTTTGATCAACTTAAGAATGCTAAGTTTTTCTCCAAGATCGACCTGAGGACAGAGTACCATCAACTCTTGATACGGGAGGAAGATGTTTCTAAGACTGCTTTTCGAACTAAATATGGGCATTATGAATTCAGGGTTATGCCTTTTGGGTTGACCAATACTCCTACAGCGTTCATGGACCTCATGAATTGAGTTTTCCAAGAGTTCTTGGATCGATTTGTAATTGTTTTTGTTGATGATATCTTGGTGTACTCAGAAAGTGAGGCAGAGCATAGAGACCACTTGAGAAGAGTGTTGGGTCTTTTGCGCAAGCATAAGCTTTATGCCAAATATTCAAAATGTGAATTTTGGCTGGAAAAGGTAAACTTTCTGGGTCATGTGATCTTGAAGGATGGAGTATCCGTCGATCCGGCTAAGGTGTCGGCTGTACAGGACTGGAGGACACCTTGTAGTGTAACTGAGGTTAGAAGTTTTTTGGGATTGGCTGGATACTATCGCAGGTTCATACAAGACTTTTCGAAAATAGCTACACCCATGACTAAGCTATTGAGAAAAGAAGTGAAGTTTGGTTGGAATGAAGAGTGTGAAAAGAGTTTTCAAACTCTGAAGGACAAACTTACTTCTGCCCCTATTCTGACGCTTCCATCAGGACATTCCGGTTTTGTGGTGTACACAGATGCTTCAGGGATCGGATATGGTTGTGTGTTGATGCAACATGAACATGTAGTGGCTTATGCATCAAGGCAGTTGAAGGCTCATGAGCAACACTATCCCACTCATGATTTGGAGTTGGGAGCAGTTGTGTTCGCATTGAAGATGTGGAGACACTATCTCTATAGTGCAACATTTGAGGTATTTACAGATGACAAGTCCTTGAAGTATATATTCTCCCAAAAGGATTTCAACTTGAGGCAAAGAAGATGAATTGAATACTTAAAGGATTATGTTTTTACCATATCATATCACCCAGGCAAAGCAAATGTGGTGGCAGATGCGTTGAGCAAACACGCCAAGGCATCAATGTGCAGTATGTTGACCCGTTCTTGGACATTATTGCAAGATGTGATAGCTTGACAGCCTTATCTTTACGATGAGAACAAGGCAACAATGACGGCCTTGATTCGACATCCTTTGATGGAAGAACTTGTAATGAAGCAAAAGGAAGATCCAGGGTTTGCTAAGAACATGGAAGAAAGCAAGAAGACAGATTCTTTTTGGCATCAAGATGAAAATGGTTCATTGCGGTTTCGACAAAGATTGTGGGTTCTTAAGGATGAAAGGGTGAAGCATCAGTTGCTTGATGAAACTCACAAATCTAAGTTTTCTATACATCCTAATAGTACAAAGATGTTTCAGGATATGAAGAGAAATTTTTGGTGGCCTGGAATGAAGCGTGAAATTGCAGAATATGTGGCAAAGTGCTTAGTTTGCCAACAGGTAAAAGAAGAGCATCAACGGCCTGGAGGTTTGTTGCAGAGAATAGATATCCCAGTGTGGAAGTGGAAAGACATTACGATGGATTTTGTGGTTAGTTTGCCACGCACTATAAGACAACATGATGCCATATGGGTGATTGTTGATCGACTGATGAAGTCCGCTCATTTTCTACCTATAAGAATCAGTTAGTCTTTGGAAAGTCTCGCAGAGTTATATATTGGCGAGATAGTGAGATTGCATGGAGTGCTAATGTCTATCATTTTGGATCGGGATCCGCGTTTTACTTCTAGGTTTTGGGAGCAATTGCAGAGGGCTTTGGGTACTAAGCTTAGGCTAAGTATAGCGTTCCACCCCCAAACGGATGGGCAATCTGAGAGAACCATTCAGACCTTAAAGGACATGTTGTGTGCTTGTGTCTTAGAGTGGAAAGGAGAATGAGATAAACATGTGAAATTGGCAGAATTTGCATATAATAACAGTTACCACTCTAGTATTGAGATGACACCTTTTGAGGCTTTGTATGGAAGACCGTATAGATCACCAGCTTGTTGGACCGAATTGGGTGATGGCAAGATTAAAAACCCTTTAGTATTGCAACACTACACCGACCAAGTACAATTGATAAGGAAAAAGTTGTTGACTGCTCAGAGTAGACAGAAAAGTTATGCCAACATTCGTCGTAGAGAGTTGACCTTTGAGGTTGGTGGTCATGTGTTTTTGAAGATTTCCCCTACTAGAAGTGTTTTTCGTTTTGGTGTGAAGGGAAAATTGAGTCCGAGGTCGGACCTTTTGAGATATTAGAGAAGATTGGAGAGGTGGCATACAAATTGACACTACCACCTAACTTGAGCCATGTTCATGACGTCTTTCATGTTTCCATGCTTCGAAAATATGTACCAGATCCGACACATGTGATTGATTTTCAAGGTATTCTAGTGCAAGATGATTTGACAATGGAAGAAAAGCTCATTAGAATTGTGGACCAGCGAGAGCAAGTGCTTCGCACTAAGAGAATTCCTTTAGTGAAAGTGGAATGGCAGTACCATGGATTGAAGGAGTGCACATGGGAACCTGAGGAGGACATGCAAAAGAAATATCCACACTTGTACTTGCATTGAGGTAGGATCTAAATTTTGAGGACGAAATTTTCTTTAAGGAGGGTAGGATGTAGCGCTCGGCTTTTGTAGGTGAGGCGGATCGGGTCCAGACCCGAACCCAAACCCGTGGCGTGAAAGAGCCCGACGCGAGGGCTCTTCTCCCTCGCCTTTCCCTCTTTTCTCTTGTCTAGCTCCTGGGTGCTCTCGGGTCAGTGCAGAGAAGAAGAAGACGGAGGTGGTGCAGGCAGTGGCGACAGCGACGGAGGTGGTGCCGGCGGTGAGCGGCGACGACGACGACTGAGGAGGCGGCGCTTGGGTAAACACTCTCCCCCTCTTTTGTGCGATTTACCCTTCTCTGCCTCTCTCTTGCTCGTGCCCTCTCTGCCGCACGTCCTCTTTTCCTCTCTCTCGCCACTCTCTTTCCCCTTTCCGCTAGCTCTCTCCCACACGATCCCTCTCCTCACTCTCCCACCGACTCTCTCTTCTCCCCCGTCCTCTCCCCTCACTGCCCTTTTTCTGTCCGAACCTCTCTCTCTCTCTGTCTTCCCTTGCCTCACGTGCCCTAAGTGAGCTCGTTCTCCCCATTTTCTCTAATTGTTTCCCCCTTTGTTCCAATCGAGCACTCCCTCACTGTTTTCATCTTTGTTTGCTAGGATTTTGCTTGGGAAACGTGTTTTCCCCCTCCTAGCAGTGAGTGGGCAGTGTTGGTGGTGGAGGTTTAGCACGATCTTGCCATTTGGGGACTGAGTATACGCTTGAGGTGGCTGTCGGAGACTTTACAACAGTTTGGGCACTTGGATTGGGGTGAGCAAGGCC
This sequence comes from Nymphaea thermarum, assembly GCA_011799765.1. Taxonomy (NCBI): domain Eukaryota; kingdom Viridiplantae; phylum Streptophyta; class Magnoliopsida; order Nymphaeales; family Nymphaeaceae; genus Nymphaea; species Nymphaea thermarum. The sequence goes on along the minus strand of JAANDH010000800.1, from coordinate 77,770 downwards.
TATTTGAGCTTAGATTCTTGAATATTATCTATTAGAGCATGTGTAATTATTGTTTAAGCATGCTAGAATTTAGATTGAGGATTTGGGAGACATGTTAGCGATTTTGCTTTTTGGGGTAAGTGTAGGGTTAGGTTGGAGAAGCAACGATTCATGTGTTTATTGATCTTTTAAGCATGATGAGTTGATTATAGATGCAATAGGGAAGCATGGTAGAGTTAGAGACGTTGTGGAGAAGCGTAGGACCGCCTTTGGGGAATGCTTGAAGCACCCTTGATGTCGTGAGTGGAATGTGTAGTGGGAAGAGGGCGTGCATGTTGGGAAGACGCCTCAACTAAAGGAAAAGATATGAGAAATGCGTTAAGGATGGATTGATTGAAGCATTGGGGTTTTGACATTGGGTGGGAATGACAAGAAGTTGCGTAATGACCTATTAGAAAACTTGTAGGTCGAAACTACCCGTCGACACCCTCTTGAGGCGATGACATATGCCTCAATGATTTTGTTTTGTGTTTATTTGAAATGTTAAGGTAACTAGTAGAAGTCTTACCTTTTGTTTATGTCTGCAGGTGCACCGGGCACGTCCCGTCGACCTTGAATTCGAAGCTCGAGGAGTCTTGAAGAGTTTTGTGAGCGCGCCACAGGTATGGCGACATTCCAGGCAAATCCCTGCCTGCAGGGGCGGAGGGAGGGGGGGCCCGCCTGGGCCATGGCCCAGGTGAGCTTCAGAAAAAAAAATTATATTAAAAAATATTTTTTTTTTTTACTCTGGCCCAACCCACCGATGCTCTTGGCCCAGGCTGTGGATGGTCATGGCCCGACCCATGGATGGTCTTGGCCCGACCTGCTGACTCCCTCCCGTTTCTCTCTTGCTTACTCCCTCCCGTTTTTCGCCCCTTTTTCTCTTGCTTACTCCCTCCCGTTTTCCCCCCTTTTCTCTCTCGCCTGCCCTACCCTATCTCATTTCCCCCTTTCTCCCGCTTGCTCAGATGGTCCCCTCTTATCTGACGCTGGCCCACAACCGTAGAAGATCTCATGGTTCCCTGAATCTCCTCCTCTGTGGCCCACAACCGTAGCAGAGCAGGGCCCACACCACTTTCACACTTCACAGCTCTCGCTGCCAAAGGAAACATCCAGTTTTCTTCAGTCAAAATATTTGGCTCCACAGTCCACTAATCGTAAGTGAATCTCGCTCTGTCTCTCCATCGTTGGGTTTGTTGTTGTTTATGTGAGATTTCTGGAGAACATAATCTAGGATTTCTGGGATTTTTTTTTCGTTTGAAGTTCGAATTTTGGAAGGTTCTGTAGTTAAACATGTTCTTCTGTGTGCTTTGTTGTGGCAACTTTGATAACATTTGAGATGGCTTTCGTATGTTTATTACGGACTGCAGTTCTTCTCCTGTGCAGGTAGAGGCCTAGAGGGCCTCGTTTGTAAACGATTTTTCTGGTTCTTGTTGTCTGATACTGTTTCCAGATTTCCTTTGTAATATTCTAATGTATGAAAGAGAGGCATTGAGTATATTTCACGGGCTTTTGTAAATCAGATATTGGTTTGCATTCTGCAGAAGATCGAATGGTTCTTCTCCAGACCTTTTTACTTGATTTTAACATTGTACTGAAATTTATTTGGCATGAATGCATGATTATAAATTTATAATCTTGAGTTTGACACTCCCATGGTCTCCAAATGGCAGCTTGAATATGCTTCTTCCGGCTCTCTTGTTGGCACATCTGCATGAGCTGAGTAGAACTGCTTGGCTTGGCTTGATCTATACAGTCTTGTTTGCATTGATGTATATTTTGGATAGTATATATTTTACAAGTTATAATTTATGCTCTACCATACACATATTTCGATAGTATGATAAATTTATGATACTAAACCATGATCGAAAGTGCAGAAGAGCTAGGAGCCTAGGACAGTGTGATGGTGGGGTTCTGCTCATATGTCATATGCAATACGATCATCTTAGTCTTGGCACAACACTCTTCGCTTTCACGCTTAATTTCCTTCAGCATTTACAAATTACAATGACATCTTTCAAGCATGATTTCCTTCATTGTTACTAGTGCACCACCAGTGCCACTAGATCTATGTTTACACATTTTGTTCTCTTTTTAAAGATACCATTTACTCAATCATTGCATATGAATCAGATCAATCTTACATTTTGTTTCTGTTTGAATATATGCCTATATTGCTGCTGAGTTCCATGTTCGCCTCTTACCTTCATTTTGATGCTTCTTTAATTTTGCGGATATGATAAGGTATAACATTTGGATGGATGCCATACATAAATTCGTAATGCTTGCATCTTAAATTCGTAATGCTTACATCATAAATTCGTAATGCTTGCATCTTAAATGTTGTAAATAAAGTCAGAACCCCTTTGAGATCCTTGGACTTGAGGCATTTTGAGGATCTTAAATCCATACCTTTGAAATCTATACATGTTCGGTTCCCTTGGATCCTTATTGGAGATGGAGGCTTTTCAAATATGAAATACCATGTTTGAGAAGCCCCTGCTAGACTAATCCTTATTAGGTTTACATTAATATGTTCTTCAATTTTGTTTGTTCACATTTTTTTTATTGTTTGGCATCACGAGATCTTCATATGTTGTTTGCATTGTGCTATGTTTATTGGGTTTGTATATATCTAAAATGTGTAAATGTTATTGTCTATTTTAAATTTCAGGTTTTTCATACTATTTTATTGAGAAGAAGATGAAAAATATTCAAGAAAAAACAAATTATTGATCAAGAGAGAGAAAACCAAGAGGAAATAAACCAAAGGGGAGAAAACCAAGGGAGAGAAAACAAAGAGGGAGAAAACCAAAATGTTGGTTGTTCTAGTCCGAAAGCTCTTGATCTTGTTCTTTGTGACTCAGATTCTCCACCTTGTAAGTATTCAAAAATTGAAACTGCAGAAAGCATCGTGCGTGATCCAAGGTTGCGGCGTCCTATATGGGAGATATCAATAAATGAGAGAGATGAAGTTAGACGAGCATATATTAATTATGGGCCATATCAACACAAACTTCATAGATATCCAGTGTCAGGTCCTTCAAGTCATCCTCTTAAATTTCAAGCTTCATGGTTTCAAAAATTTTCATGGTTAGAATATTCTTCCAAGACAGATAGTGCATATTGTTTGCCGTGTTATCTCTTCAGTACTCCATATTCAAATGACAGTCCATTTATTACTGAAGGATTCGGAGTTTGGAAGAGGGTGGGTGGTAATGAGAAACAATGTGCATTTCGTATTCATGAAGGGACAAGTCAAAATTCACCTCATAATATGAATGTGAGTGCATTAATGACTTAAATCGTCAAAGCAAACACATAGATAAAATGATTGGAAAGCAAAGTTCAGAGCTTGTTCAGAACAACCGCTTGAGATTGAAGGCATCTGTAGACGCAATTCGTTGGTTAGCATTTCAAGCTTGTGCTTTTAGAGGCCATGATGAAAGTTCAAGTTCAATGAATCAAGGTAACTTTATTGAGTTCATTAAAACTTTAGCTAGTTATAATGACAAAGTTGCACAAGTTGTCTTGGATAATGCTCCAAAGAATGCTAAATATACATCACCAATAGTTCAGAAAGAAATTTTACATGTTTTTGCAAGTAAAGTGAGAGCTAAAATTATAGAAGAAATTGGTGATGCTAAATATTGTATTATTATTGATGAAGCTCGAGATGAGTCCAAGAGAGAGCAGATGGCTGTTGTTCTTAGATTTGTTAACAAGGAAGGTCAAGTTCAAGAGCGATTTTTAAGTGTTGTGCATGTAAGGGATACTACAACAATTACTTTGAAAAATACAATTTCTACTTTGTTGTCTCAGCATAATCTTAGCATTCAAGATATACGGGGTCAAGGATATGATGGTGCTAGTAATATGCGAGGTGAATTGAATGGATTGCAAGCATTAATTTTGAATGAATGTCCTTATGCATATTATGTTCATTGTTTTGCTCATAGATTACAACTTGCATTTGTTGCAGCTTCAAAGGACGTTGGTCATGTTCATAATTTTTTTGAACAGTTTACATATGTAATTAATGTTGTTAGTGCAAGCAGTAAACGTAATGATGAATTGCATGAAGCTCAAGCAAATGAATTTGCATTCAGAATTGCTATAGATGAACTTGAAACTGGAAGAGGACTTAATCAAATTGGATCACTACAGCGGCCTGGTGATACTAGATGGGGATCTCATTTTGTGTCAGTGTGCAATTTATTAAAAATGTTCAATGCAACATGTGTAGTATTAGAAAATTTAAGAGACAATGGATCAACATCTCAAATACGGGGTGAAGGTCTTTCAGCTTACGACATGATCACATCCTTTGACTTTGTATTTATTTTACACTTGGTACAACAAATTTTGGGACACAGTGATACTCTTTGTCAGTCATTGCAAATGCAAAGACAAGACATTTTAAATGCAATGACTATGGTTTGTAATTCAAAAAGGTTTCTACAAGAACTTAAGGAGAATGGTTGGGATTCATTTATAGAGACTGTGGGAGCATTTTGTGTGACACATGATATCCCCATTCCAGATATGGATGCTCAATATTTTGTCAGAGGATCACGTTCTCGTCGTGAATGCAATTCTATTACAGTGAGACATCATTATCATGTCGATATTTTTATTGCTGCTATTGATTCTCAACTGGTAGAGTTGAATAGCAGATTTAATGAAAATTCTATGGAAATACTACGTTTGATGTCGACATTCGACCCTAGAGATCAATATGAGTCATTTAATGCACAAGATGCATACACTCTTGCAGAAAAGTTTTATCCTGAAGATTTTCTAGACTCAGATCTTATGAGTTTAAATTATCAGTTGATGCATTATAAGAATGATATTTGTCATCATCCAAGTTTTCAAAATTTGGGTACGCTATCAGATGTATGTCAAGCAATAGTACATAGTAGAAAAAGTGAAGGATATCCTTATGTATACATGTTGCTTAGTCTCATTCTAACGCTTCTTGTCTCCACTGCAACTACAGAAAGGGCATTCTCTGCTATGAAGCTTATTAAAACAAGGTTGCGTAACAAAATGGAGGATGAATTCTTTGCTGATTGTTTGCTTTTGTATATTGAGAAAGAAATTGCCCAAATGTTTGATTCCAATGATATTATTGATGCCTTTTACAAGATGAAAAGTCGTAGAACACAATTGCAATAGGTAAAGTATTTTGTTGCATCATTTTTATGTTAATGTTTATTTGAGTCATTATTTAGTTTCAATAATAAATGATGTAGTTTTTGTTTATATTTTATTGTGCAGGTGAATGAATGATGATATGTATCTATTTTCAATAAAAACAGAAGAAAAATCTCATTGTGTTACATAGAAAGAATACAAAACGGCTTGTTTTAGGTAAGTAACATGTTTTGATTTTGGGGTTTATAGATGTATTTGTTTGTTATAATTTTGAGTTGTGATATTTGTATGTTCACTTTATGCTCACTGTTTACACTTACGCCACTGTAATAGAAATAGAGCACCTTATTTGTTCAGGACAGATCGTGCTTTGTGTTAATGACACAAGCAATTATTAAATGTGCCGTAGGATAGGTCGTGCTTCACGTTCATAACGTGGGCAATTATATACGACATATGTTCAGTTTTACTATCATGTGGTTTGCAAATATTATCTAAAGTGTATAAGTATATATAATAATAATAATAATATATTATATTATATTATATTATATTATATTATATTATATTGTAGTTCATTGGACCGTTTGGCCGTCCCTGAAAAAAATCTTGTCTCCGCCCCTGCCTGCCTGGGGCAAATGTGTTATTGTGTGCTCCTAGGATCAAGGGATCCTAGGATTGTGATGTTAATCGATTGACTGCTTGTGAATGAGTATATGTATGTTGTTTATATGATATGAATGGGTTAGAAAGATTATTAGTCATTTGTTTTGAAAATGTTACGCATTTGCATGTGCATGCTAGAATTGATATCTGTTTAGGACAGATGAGGCGGGGTATCGAGTCGAGTGTCTCCTCGACCCCAATTGTGCATTAGAAAGGATCATAGAATAATAACTGCATAGGACATCTACGAGCCAACCGCAGATCGAGACTACTCTGTGTGGATTGGTTAAGTTTTTCAAAGATGTGATTGATGTGAGGATTGATGTGATGATTGATATGAATGTGTATGTTGTTGCATGTGCAATGCCATGGGCAATGATGCAAATGGATGAATGAGAGGGTAGTTGCACCCGGATTGTAGGACGACTAGCAATGACTGTTACTGTATGTATAGACCTCGTGTGGAGGCAATTGGAGGTATGAGTGCACTCGTAAAGTGTAGCAACCTCATGAGCTAGCCAGTTAGTTTGTGAATGTGTTAATCTAATGATAATAATGAATGATTAAAAGATGAGAGGCCAGTGGGATGTGGCTATGTGTTTGGGAGACGTCCCGCTTTCGCCACTGGTCTCGCCTGTTCGGAGCGCAGGCGGTGCAAGGCCCCAGGGTACTATTGTGTGTTGTGCTTTGTGCGTAGGCTCCCTCCTTCCCAACCTGGGTGTCCTTGGGAAGGCTGAGTATCTTTCCTTTAAATTCACACATCCAGGGTTGAGTGCTCTACCGCTGCAGCGGATGAAATGGATCCATACTGTTATGGGCCACCACAGGGGTTGTCTCTCGGCTGTAGGCTGCCCATGTTGTGCACGTGCCTGTGTCCACCACAGGGGTTGTCTCTCGGCTGTAGGCTGCCCATGTTGTGCACGTGCCTGTGTTGCACCCACAGGAACTGATAATTCACTAAAGTTAATGAAAATGTAACATCTATGATTGAATGTATATGACTGATGTGCATGTGAATGATATAAATGCAAGTGTCATGTTAAGCAGACCTTGCATGAGATTGAGATTGTGTTAGTGCGGCCATGAAGTGGCCTTTACCTGTCATACTATGACACGACATGGTGCTAGATGATTTTGATATTTGTTCTCTTATTTGAGCCCTACATGAAAATGTTTGGTATTTTCCTGGTTTGTTGCCATACTGCGAAGGCTGAGCCTTCAGTTGTTTTCCTTTTCAGGTTTTGGCGGACCCGGGGTAGCAAGTTGAGCAGATGGCTTCACTCACGTCCTACTGGAGAAGTTTTGGGTCTTTTGTAGTGCCGGCGCGTCTTATTTTGGTTTATTGATGTCTTGTTTTTGTTAGACATCAATTATACAGTTTGGGGCATTTTTGTTACACATAGATGTAATTTTGTAGGAACTGAAATGATTACATTAATGAAAGTTCGCCCCATTGTTTTGAATTGCTTGGCTCATCGTCTTTTTGAATTGCTAAGCTTGCCATACCTGCTGGTACACATGCATGATCGCCTTTGCAATTTTTGTTTTTTGGATTTACAATCTAGCTTTAAGAAACATTCATGTAAGATTTCTCCTTTCATTTGACCACGGAGACTTTAATGGGATCATGATAGGAGGGGGCTGCTTCTCCTTCCTTATCTCTTCCTCAATGGCTATGATCGAGGTCTTTAAGTTTATCTTTATAAATGTCTTCACCGCAGCTAACCATATTTGTCTTAAAAATAGAGAACAATGTTGTGGGGAGCAGTTGCATGTATGATAGATATAGCATGAAACAATTTGATAATTTCAAGCTTAGCAAATTGTTTGAAACAATCAATGAAGTGTTTCCAACATTTTAATTTTGCATGCCATAAGTCTTTGTATAGTTATTTTCATTGTATGCATTTTCAAGTTAACAATTTTAATGATGAAGTTGGTTGCTTGAACTAATCTCATTGCATTACATTGAACTGAGACTTTGAACAATTGCAAGCATGACTTTATTCAAGGAACCTTTTCCACACTAAAATTTTGTTTAAGGTGAGCTAAAGAGGGACATTGCTAAACGCAATATAAGGAATTGATTCGTCAACCTCATAGAGTCATAAAGGTTGTCAAACATCTAATGACCATAAGATAGAATGAGTTGACATACTTGTCATATTGTCAACAAAAAGACTTCCTAAGATCCAAACACATGACCATATGTTTCATCGCTATCTTTAATTGGGATTGAATGAAACATATTAGGAAACACAAATTTCAAATGCAACATGCAATAAAAGTTAATGCACTAACCATCTTCAAACATTCTATAGTTTCATGTTTCTTGTAAAAGAATGACAATATCATAGAATAATCATGAAAAGGTTAAGCATGCCAACTATAAAGTTGAAATTCCTCAATATCGAGTTTTGAATCATGTGACTAGTTATCTGTATGTCTGGCAGTTAGGCGAGCATGGTCTGAGAAATTTAGAATTATTTAAAAAATGTATATGAGTTTTTGGTAATTCTTTTGGCAAAGTAATGTAGTCATAGGCACAAACTTCATAGATCTTGATTCTTCTTTAGAGTTTAAAAACCTTGAGAATTTAAGGTGGTGTTAATTTACATCACATATGGGGAACAACTAACGTTGTTTTCTTTTAGCCATATTGTCATTGTTGCTTATTAATATGTACTAAATGCTAGCAAAACAAGGCATGCTTTTTTTTGCATAACACCTAACACACAACCATTGCATGATCAAAATTTTACAGGTGTAAAAGTAAGATGCCTAATTGTCATTGTAACACCTTTCCTAGTGCTTAACAACACAAACTTAACCTTTTAACCAATGTTGTGAAGAAGTAGAACTTCAAATTCAGTTCTTTACTGCAACCACATATGTAAATTACAACATTATATTTACTACCATTTCCTGTTCTTTTTTTTTTCTAGATGGCAGAATTAGAAACAACAAAAGATGTAACTAAGATTTTGCCCTAATTTTGTTCTTATTTTGGCATCTAAAGTACAATTAACATGTGTTTTCAACGTTAGATTAACTGATTCAGTAAGTAGGATAGAATTATAATAATTTGAATGATTGAATATTGTCCTTTCTATCATCTGCCATTGATGTTACATTGCATAAATGACTAATGCTTTCCACTTTTCTGCTTATTCTCTGTAGCCATTAATTTTTTTTCTGGTACAGCTCAATAGTTTCTCCGAAATTTCTTGAAGACTTGGCACAAAGCACAACCATCCAGCTGCAAAAATAAACTAATTTCCTCACAATGTGCCATATGTATGTTGTGCAATCTTTGACAAATTGCTATACCTGGTTCCTAACAGTTATGATTTATGTAAATGCCTAGCACAGTATTTGCAAAGTATCCTTGGAACAATGATGGTGCTTATTGTAGCATTTGCTGGAGAGGAAAAGCAGTCTGTACAAAAGTCTGAAGGTGGAGTATCAGTTAGTGTAATGCTCCCTCACATATTGATCCTAGGGATGATAACACAGAAGATAACAAGATGGTGCCACCCATAGGTTTGAGGCATGCAAAAGAGATGAAAGCATCATTCGTGGCTGCAAAGGCTGTAATGGAGGCTTCGGCTATGCAGCCTTGCAATTTCACTGGGCTGTCCAAGCTTTATCAAGCCTCAATGTGAGAAGATCCTGCATTCTTGATAAATTGTCTCAATTGATACACATGTACCATTCTATTCTGCAAGTTCATAAGTGAATTCACCTTCTTCCCTATGGTTGGCTCTCAGGCGCTTGACATAATAAAGGATGATTATAATAATCTGTTGTAAAAATCTAAAAAGAATAAACTCCCGCTTATAGTTTAAGAAAACAACTGAATAAGCAATCTTTTTGGCAGGTGGAACTTTTTGCGTGACCCAAAGAAGGAAAGAGAAAGGCCTCACGAGGAGGCACCCTCTTATCGATAAGGGCCAGGAAGGGAAGGGGGCCAACCGGTAGAAATTAAGTCAGAAGTACTATTCGGAATTGAGAAGGTCAAAATCAGACCGGTCCGCAGCCATTCACGTGGCGGCACGCTGCTGAGGCCTTGTTTTCCATGCAATAATGAACTTCACATGCCGTTAGTAAGCGTCAAGGAAGGTGCTTTCTTGAGTCCCAACTTTCACCTTTACAAAGGAAAAGTCATTCAAGATAATGAAACATTTCTTTTTAAGAGAAACGTCTAGCTTCCGAAGAAACAAAACAGAGCAGGGAAGCTAAGAATAATACCTTACGGGAAGTTGATATTTATAAGAAAAAAAAAGGAAAAAAAAAGGACCATTTTTGCATTATGGACATTACCCAACTCACCGAACACTTTTTAAAGAAATAAAATAAAGGGAAGAGAGAGAGAGAGAGAGAGAGAGGTTGCCACCCTCCCTTAAATTCACAGAGAAAAAGAAAAAGAAAGGCAGAAAAGGGATGAACACATGTGTAGAGCGATTTGTAGGACAGATTCTGTAAAAGTGCGAGATGAGGATAGTAGGTAGCTAGAAGAAGCTGAAATGGTTCATCCTGAAGTTGCCGTAGCTCCCGCTAGCGTAGGCATTGAGAAGAAACTCATTTTGTGTGCACCAGAAGTCGGCCTTGAGCCCGGACCTCCTCAGCGCCTTGAGAACTCTGTTTCTGTGCACGTACCCAGTGACCACCACCTTCTGCGTGCTCACGTCCACATCCACTTTCTCTATTCCTGCGTCAAAATAACTCGAGAAATTCAACCCACAGTTTTGGTAATTAGAAGATCATTGATTGATGTGCACCACAGACTCAAGATCTTAAGTTCAAGAAAGCCAAGGATACATGACTAATGGATTCTTATATGCTCCAAGCCAATGAAGGCCAGAAGAGATCACATTCGCGTGCTAAAGGGGAGCCGGAAAATTTTTGTTTTAGGAGTTGAACTGTAGTTTCAATGTTTAGCATGAGTTGAAAAAAAAAATTTCTATCTTTTTAATGTAGGATAAACTAAAATTTTTGAAATTTACATGTAAAATTTTTAATTAAAAAAAAAATGGGGAGGGGCCGTAGCCTTGCCTCCCCTTCCTCAGCCCCCCTTTACGTGAATATTAACAAATCTTACTCAGCAAAAACTAAAGTTGTAACAACTTCCCCGATAAAACTTGGGAGCAACCAACCTTTTGTTGGGGGCACTATTTCATGAATTTTCATTCCTCAATGAGGCAGTAGAATAAACAAATATTTGAAGACATCTACACAAAAATAAAAACAAACTATTGGGACTGGTGCAGGCAACTGCCCACGTCAACCAACGTATGGCTCCACCATTGCTTGGGAGAATTGTCATAGAAAACTCATATTATTTGAAAAAAAACATGCATAATATGCGAGAAATTAAACGACAATTAGACATATCCTTTTTTTTTTAAATATCATAAAATAAAAAAACTTGAAAAAAACGTGTATTGTTAAATGTTTAATTTTTTTTAAAAAATTTACCAAGATTTTCCTGAGATATAATACAACATTGTCGTATTATATTCGAGAAATTTCTTGCCATATAATACCCATACACGATGCATGTAACAATGCTTGGAAGTGTTGTATCAATTGACATACATTGAGATTTGGGTGTATATAAGACCAGGAGATTGGAAAATGGAAGTTCAGGTAGTGGATCATAATAATCTTTCACATTCAAAATAATATGAAGAAAAAAAAGAAGATATTATCTGTTTTCTCATTGTATCTTTATATTGCTTTTCAAGTCGTTTGTCATTAGACACACTTTGTAAGTGTCCCATAAATTTGACCCAATGATTAGGACCAATTGAAGTAACAGCAGCTATAGTGTTTTGAATTTGCCAAATTTTTAAAGTAAATTCATAAAACACTCTCAAATGTTCGCGCTCCCAAACATTCCCCTTAGTTTGCTTTTTGTTTTACTTTCGTGGATTTTAGGACTACATCTGCCAACAAGTATTCATATATATTATTACACAAACCGACATAACCCCACATAGGCCTTTGATTTTGAGTGGGACCTACGTTATTCAGGTAAAGGAAGGCGGGCCCAACTTTGCTGGGACGGCAACAAGTTGATGCCTTCAGCATCGCTGCACTCAATGGCACGACAAATTTGGGGTTCTTATAAGTGTATGTTTATTTTGTAGAATTAGGCATCGGGTTCAGAATGGAGTATCATTTACTTCATATCATTAGAGGAAATAAAAAACTAGAAAGTAAGAACTGATCGCTTACGAATAAACATTAAATTGATTTTTCATGAAGAGATGTACCTCTGATTTTAGACAGGCTTTTCCTGATTCTTCTCTCACAATGCATCCCTACCATCTCCACCTTCAGCTCTACCGTCTGAAACAATATGCATGTTATTGAATATGAGATTTAATTAAGAAACCAAACAAATAGCAATCGAAATTGACAGATCTCATTGCTATCCCCTTGATGGGCTGAGAAGCTGATCAGAAAAGCAATAAAAACCTAAAGAAAGTGCGTCCTCAATGCCAATTTTAAACCATGCCGACACCCATTGCCGGCTTGGTCAGATATGGGATGGGCCTTCTCTCTCTTTCTTTCTCTCTCTCTCTCTCTCTCTCTTTCTCTCCTCCCTTTTGCTACATGTTAGATTCCATTGAGGCCCAACTTCCGATATAACTGTCTTTGGTAAAAACTGTAAGGTTGCAAAAATGGCAGATCTGATATTAGCTTTTTTTTTTTCTTTTTTTCCCGCTGTTCTTAATGTCTCACATTCATTAATTTGTATCGGCTAATGTGCATCATATTGGTATGTTGCTTTGCCTATGTAAAGGACTATTTCAGGAAAATCTAGCTTGAAGTTTAATTAACCTTTCTAATAAGCTGATATCTGTCATATATATATATATATATATATATATATATATATATATATATATATATATATATATATATATATATATATATATATATATATATATATATATATATAGAGAGAGAGAGAGAGAGAGAGAGAGAGAGAGAGAGAGATTAGGAGCAACGAGAAGGTGAAAGACCAAAAACCGACTCTTTAGTTGTTTGCTAAAAATTATTTTTAAAGAAAATATAAACATCTTAATATATTTATAAAAACTATTTTTTATATAAAATATACTTTGATTCTGATGAGAAATGTAGATTTTTTTGTTATCAAAATGTTGATGCTAAGGAACCCAGTCATTTATGTTTATTATAAAAACACTATTAAAATCCAAAAGATGATAAACTTGGTATATGTTTTGCATCAACTATTCTTAAATTCATACCAATAACAAAAAAAAAACACCTTAAACATCAGATTTAAAAGATTTGGCTTTTGTCCCTGTCTAGTTTCTACCAATTGGCATATATATAAGCACTGACAAAATTATATATATATATATATATATATATATATATATATATATATATATATATATATATATATATATATATATATATATATATATATGTATGTAGAGAGAGAGAGAGAGAGAGAGAGAGAGAGAGAGAGAGAGAGAGAGACCTCCATGAACCGGCAGCAGCAAAACGAGGAGAGCTAGGACTGGAAGGCAGAAATGGCCAAGGTGAAGACGCAGAGGCAGGAGAGAATTCATGCATGAAAGCAGAGGCGGATGAAGAGAAAGCTGGACAGGGAGATGGCGATGGTTGCAGAGGGTCGTTATATAGAAGACAGCAAAGTGCTGTCGAAGACATTCTCTTTTCTTTTTCCAAAGGGAGACAGTGTTGAGGATGTAGGAGTCGCTCTTTCCTATAAAAGAAAAGGAAAGAAAAGAAGCAAGAAGAAGAAGCAGCAGCAGCAAAGGAATAACTCTCTCTCCCTCTCTCTCTGGGCTGTGTGGGGGAGGTGGAAGCTGGGTTGAGCTCAGTGCCCGAGGTTGGTGGCTTGGAGCAGAGAAAGAAAGGAAATTAAAGAAAAGCAGGCGAGGTTGTTGCTGAGGCAGAGAGCGAGCAGGCCTTTAGTCATCATGGCGTTGACGGTCCAACCCTTTCTTTTCCTTTCCCATCCCTCCGCCTTTCATCAAACTGCCCTCACCTTCTTGGTTATCGACGTCTTTCATTTCTTTTTCATGTGTGTAATTTGTCTCTTTCTACAACAAATTCAGACCCGAGCATCCTTTCTGGACTAAGCATCGCGGCAGCGCGCCCTTCTATTGAATCTTGTTCGGAAATTAATAGCTGATGTCGCAGAAGCGAATTTACCTAACGGTGGAGAAAAAAGAAAATAGATAAATTCGCCCTTGCTTTCACACATTGTAGAGGACTTGATCATATTTTTCGACAAATTTTAAAAAGATGAATATTTTTTTATAAAAACTAATGTAATTTCTTTTTTTTTATTATTAAAAGTTTGAGGCGGGCCTGTGCTAAACATGGCTCCGCCTCTAGCTTGACTAACTTAGATGAAGACAATAATTAAGTCAGTTTCAAGTCCACATTTGCATTTCATGTTTTCGAACTACAGCCAAGTCAGTGTAGACTAAGATCAGATTAAGTGAACTAAATCCTTTCTAGTTTTTCTCTGAAGGTGTATATATATATATATATATATATATATAGAGAGAGAGAGAGAGAGAGTTCAGTTGGTCACGGTTTGGTAAATTCAGGGTTGCATGCACATATATGTTGGTTCGAGAGCGAAGCTAGTTACATATGCTGCATTCGTGTATGTAATTTCATGTGTCATTTTAATAATGATAAAAAATACCCGTAATTAATACAAAAAAAACCTTTTGTAGAGACAAAAAAGAAAACCATAAAAAAAAATTTGGAGATTCAATAAAAGAAAAATTTGTTATATACATAGCATTATTATTAATATACCTCTTTAAACAGTAAAAAAAGTATTTTTCATATTTTTTCTCCGTCCATAGTGTTATCTCCTTATGTTATGAATAATTTTATTATCTCATACTTATTTTTAGCATTATCTTATATATCTATCCATTATCTCATTATTTCATAAATATTTTATTATCTCATAAATATTATCTCATTATCTTATAAATCTTTTGTTATCTTATAAACATTATCTTATACTTATGTTAGCGTTTTCTCATACATGGTATGATTGTTACCTAATTATTTTATAAATCTTTTGTTATCTCATAAATATTATCTTATACTTATTTATCATTTTATACATATTTGTTAGCTCACGCACACGTGTGCATATGTAGTGTTTGAACATAAAAATAAATGTGCATATGTTTATATTTGGTTTGGTGTACGCTTCGCTCGAAAGCATGAAGATCACCTGAAATGATCTCGGCAACTGCAAATAAAAGAATAAGAGATTAAGGAGAAAGGCAAAGGTGGCGGAGCAAAGAAGGTAACTGAGCTACACGTCATGGTACGTGGATCTGTTCTTTTTAATTATTTTCATCTTTATTTTTGTTCTATTTTATTTTGTCTTTGGAACTCGTATATCTTTGGTCCCCTTAGGTGGTGGTTTGGTTTGTTGGGTGAATTACAAGCAAGGGTTCGCCAATAAATTATTGAAAAGATGGCTACTGACGGTGCACCGTTGCGCCATCTAAACATGTGAAATAACTGTTGAGCCCCACATGTTTCAGCTTTTATTCCCTCTTTTTCCCACAACCACCGAGAATCCATCTTGTTTTTGTGTCAAAAAGGATTCTTCTTGAAGATCGAAAATTTGATAAACCAAGAAGTTATTATTTTAGAAAGCAAAGGAATTAAATAAGCGATCCGATTAGTCGGAGAGATATTGGAGCTTAATATCATGTTATATTCAAAATCATGCATGGTAGCAATTTGGGATGAGATAATGGGAAAATCCTGCTGGTTGAGTTGATCCTAGAGCAAAACGTAAAATCAATTATCATCGTATCAAACATGGTTGTGGACTTGATAGCTTTTACCCACATTCGGATACAACTTTTTTCCATCGTATTTGAGTTAGAGCATATGAATATCGAAAAAAGCGGATATGGTTAATAATATGTCCGTTTGAAATCATATCTGTTGACATACTTAAAACCAATTTTCAACTGGTTTTTGGAACTTGGTTTGTGTATCTGAGTGACATTGTTAAGATTATTGAAAATCTTTTGAAAACAAAGATTCGCACCTCAAAATTTGGTTTTTTCACAAACCCAGTTTCTATTGGCACCCATACCTACCTTAAATGCTGTTTTGATTTTAAGGCAAAACTATATTTGGCTACACAACAGTCTTTAAAGATGTTACTCAACATGTTCCCCTGTGTCAGGGTTACAGTGCTCAAGCGATTTGCGCTCGCTTGGATAGGTGAAGGCTTGCAGCCTACTGGCGAGAGTTTGGCCGCGCCGCATGGGCTGAAGCAGTCGGCAACACGTCCCTAAAAAAAAATCTCACCTTCACACTGCTCGTTATGGTCCTACACTCGCATTTCTTTATTGATGCATCCACGTATGAGAATAGGAGAGCATTCCCTTTGTTAAAGAAAAGGATCTGGGTCTAACCCATCATATGCGGGCCCATTCCGAGGACATCGAACCTGCAGCTATGGGGCCCACATTGATTCATACCTGGTCCTGTCGTACACATATAATAATGAAAAATAAGCTATGAATTTGGTCCACTAAATCCAGAAAGCCAGGCGGGTTACAAATACATACCCAATTTCTCAGTTAATTTCCGATAAGAGATGGACACCAACCTAGCCAGTTTTTTCTTATATCTTATCTGGGTTGATGTGAAGAAGAGGAGTATTCTACTACTAATGCATCCGAGTGAGAGCCCAAGTCCTTTGTGACCGTAGGATTGTGGACTACATTGGTAAGTCCCTCGGTGTGTAAAAACCCCGAGGACTTTACTTCTTTCTATTTTTCTTTCTTTCTTTCTGCGCTTATATATATATATATATCTTTCTCTGCTATGCACATGCATGCGGACACGGTGCATAAAAAGGCCCTTGTTGCGTTCCCAAATTGACAAGAAACAAATAATGGGGAAAGAAGAAATTACAAACTTTGTCTTCAGTTGGTTTCCAAAACGAATGTTTCAAATGTAAAGTAAAGAACGTTGGGAAAGGGAAGTCACGGGGACTAACAGAAATTGCTGTATGAAGCAAAAAGGATTCGCTACTCTTTCCTTTTCCCATCTCCATCCTTCTATTCTAATTAAGCGAGACTGCATGTCATCGAGTCGGGTTTGGGTCGCACCCATGCCTTCCGAGTACGGGCTAATTGGACCTGCCTTATAGCGTAATCAGGTCCAGGGTCACGTTCAGACTCACGACAGTTGACACCCCCAGCTATCTATCACATGCCTTTGAGAGCTGCTGCTTTGACCACCACACAAATTAAGTTGACGACTCCCGGTGACAATGATCCTGGAGCCTGTAAAAGTAACCCCAAGACGATTCATCCAGTGCCTATATATATATATATATATATATCTATATGAGAGGATTTCACAAGATATACAATTTCAGCAATGTATTTTCGATAACCAGGATGAGCCCCAGCTGCCAAGCCTCGTGAGGATAACATTTTCTTAAACAAAATATTAATTACTAATTTCCAAAGACACCTAAGAATTTGAAATTGATACGTAAACGAATGTATCTTTTTATATTCACAAAAAAAGTTACATATATAAGCTTCTCAATGTTAATAAAAAGGAATGGCCTTTATGCATACAATACATGCCTGTTCCATGTAATACATCGGATGATGTGATTGAATGAAATCCCTATATATATATATATATATATATATATATATATATATATATATGAGAGAGAACCCTGGCTCCAGGGTTCAGATTCACGTGTTTCTGTCATGACTCTCGAGAACCTTCTGATTGTTCCGATCTGGTGGCTCTAGTTTTTTTTTTCCTTCTCTTGAAACTTGCGGGAGGAAGAGGGAGGCGCGCTGCCTCTCCCATCCCGGACGGACCCACGCTCGGGTAGAGCTGCCAATCCATCCCTTCTGCTTTATTAGTAAATGTACTTATGTACCAATATCCAACACAATAATTCCACCATCTTTTTCAATTTTAACAGATTCATTTTGACAATGCTTCCTGATATTGTATCATTACTTTTTACACATGGTCTCTTTTGAAGTAAAAAATTGGAACAATACAAAAAAGACTAACATCTCCCCTGCACAAGGATGACACACAGATGACCTCTCACACATGATATTCACTCATCTCCACTGTCATAGATTGAGATGAGTATGCCAAATGACAAACAGAATATCAAAGATCCAATATCTTGGACCTTTAGCATTCCCAGTTGAACTAGTATGGTTTGCAATCGAAGGTCTAAATTGTCTTTCTCTTTTCTCCTCCACATGTATAGGTGGCGTTTTGTAATTTGCGGGAGTAATAGGAGGCTACTATGTAGATAGATGGGTTCATTATCGTCCAAAAGGATTGCAAGAGTGAGGGTTACACATGAACTGGCAAGAGTACATGTCCATGAACAATTGAATTACAAAATCTTATGTCCATTTATTGATGGTACTTAAAGCAGAACCGATCCGTTAGCCCTTGAGGTTATGTCCATTTTTCCGGAAAATTTTTTCGGGAATCGAGCTCAACGGTCGAATAAATATTTCTCCGTTTGATACAATGGAAAAAATTTAAAATTTTGAATTTTATTTCTCGATGAACAGTATATTTCCTGTTCGTCAAATGCCCCCTTATAGACATATGAGGTGTAGAATAACTATAAGAATGTTTTATTTTGCATATATTGATTTTTAAAGTCCTATAAACATGAACTTATTTGTCTGATGTGTGTTATTGAGTAAGAATATCATTCTACACATCCTCTTTGGTAGTGGGACCCACCGAAACCTGCTTAATTTGGATGAGCGCATCTCCAAAGATATCATATCTCACTACCAAAAAACAGAAAAATAAACATAGCTATACCGGTGATTTCACCGGTAGAGGCACCAGTAACACACCAAACCACCGGCAAAATCACCGCCGTAGATAGCGTCGCAATAGCATATAGCGGTGAAACCAGAATCACCGGTATAGATTCTTACAGTGGTAAAAAATTCCACTGTTGCAAGAATTTATACCGGTGATAGAATCACCGCTATATTCTATACCAGTGATACCTTGCACAGATATTTTCACCGGTATAAGCACTGCCATCCATTGCAAGCTCACCGCTATAGACACTATGCCGGCAACTAAGTCACCGTGATATAGGCACAGGTATTAGACGATTATGTTAATCTACTGCGCTGAAATTGATCTCCACCACCATTATATGAAAAAAAACCATGTTAATTCAAAATTTTATAAATAATTTACAAAAAAACTGCACAAATTTAATCAAATATGAAAACAAATAACGTGTTGCCAGTACTGACCGAATAAATATATTAACTGAAGGTAAAGAAACAGAGAGTTCTAAACATTTTATAGTTCATAAACCAACATGTATAGAAACTAACTACAAAATTAATAATCAAGCACCAAGTTGAGCCTCATTCCACGTTCACGCTCTGCCATGTAAGCCAAATAGTAAATAGAGATCACAACTAGGGTCCAACAGTATAATCCGATTTTCAGTCAAGACAAAGGATGCATAAACAAAATACTACCTTGAGGCCCACAATCGAAAATCCATTTTGACTCGATCCATTGGATGCAAAAGGCTTCCCCTCAAACAGATGGCCATTACTCTGATGCAACTTCTCATTAACTAATTCATTGTTGAAAGAGGAGTGCGACTAGGGTGCTTGGGTCACCGCCTGGTAATAAGGTGAGCTCAATGTGCCCGTTTTAAAGATGCTGATTTTGCATAGAAAGAGTGGCAGATATTCTACATTCCCATTGTTTTTTCAAATGCAGCCTATACTTCTGCAACTACAAGATGGAAATTTTCCAACACACTAGAAGGTTGTTACAATTAGAATTGCCCAAATGATGAAGTACACTGCATTTTTGTTTGTTTTACAATAAGGAAAACAAAACATGGAGATAATAAGGCATGGTGGACCGTGGAGTTCTCACCTGCAGATGGTTGGCAATGTGCAATGAAAACCCCAGGACATCCACAGCCTTCAGAATCAGCCTTGGAATAGCTCCTGATCAAATATATATTCATTACTTTTTGTTTAATACTATACACCAAATCCAAAACTAGAATAGAATTTCATTTTGATTTCACTCAGTTTGAAGACTGAGCGAAACATAACATTCTTTGAACGTGTTCTATATAACAAGCTACTGCTCATTCAGCTGCCAGATAAACTCCTCTGCTGAATAGCAAGAAAGCTGAGCACATCTTCTTAGAGAACCGTCCAGTTTTCATGTGGATGCCCTAGAAATTATTGCCACAGTCACCTTGAAGTCTGTTTCTTCACTTTCAACTGGCCGATTGCTTAACATTGATAAGGGAACCCGATTACTTGATCAGAAAATGACATGGAACACAGTCCGATGATAAAAAAAAAACATGTTATAGTTCCATTAAACTCATGTACTTGACAATATCAGCTTACTCCTTACAGATTCATTTCTTCCAATCACTGTGAGAGATTGAAGTCTAATGGTAAGAGTAACAAAAAAGACTGTTCAATATACACATAGACAATCAAAACTAAATAATTATTAGTCAGTTGCAGATTCACACTGACATATGCATAGACAAACTCAAACACATCAAATTTCCTCCGAATTGTAACAGTTTTTTAAATTTGTAATGTCTCAACAAAAAGGATGTAGAAATTATCATTTCCGTTTGAAGTTATAAAGTTAGATTCTGAATAATGAATGAAAAAGGTGAGAGAAAGATAGATGGAGGAAGGGGTTTCTCCTTTTCCATATTTTCCTATTTAAATTCCCAGACCTAACCGGGGGCACCTAGTCAGCCCAGCCTAGGCACCTGATAGGCAGAACTAGGCACCTATTAGGCGATGCACCTAGGCAGGGCCACCTAGGTTTTTGCTTAGTTGATTGACACCGGACCCAGTACCTATGTGTACCTGGTCAGTCATCTCCTGCATAGGTGCTTTTGACTACTAAGTACTAAGCTTTTTGTGCACATGTTTTTTACTAGGGCAAGTCATTCCTAGTGAACAATCACTTTAGCAGTTAGTTCATCTAAAAACCTTGGAAATTCTTCTTGTTCCAGCATGAAGTTTCTTTCCATGTCTGTGTTTCTTCAAACATGTTACGGTTTTACATGGTTTTCATGTAAGGCGTAGATAATCTCTTTCATGTGAATCCATGTGTTTCCTGGCAATTAACACATTTTTATCTTTCAACAACCAAATACATTGCTTTATGCATCTGCAGTGTGAAGTTATGGCAAGGAGATTGTTGAAGCATATAAGTATTGGTCTCAGGACTGGGTCTGGGTATGGACCCGATCCAGATTGTAGCCCTCGTTGGGCCTTACTTAAGTCTTTGTAACCCTAATTTTTGGATGTGAATGAAATCTCTAAGAGAGAGAGGGTCTGGTTGCTAGTGGGCACCAGCCCTCATCACCCGTGGTTTTTTCCCTCTAGTTGAGGGGTTTTCCACGTTAAATCTGTGTTTGTCCATCGTTCTTCTTCATTTCACTTTCCAACATGGTATCAGAGCCGTCGAACTTGGAGAAAATTGTTTTTCTAGGGTTGTGAAGTTCTAACCCTGACCGCCGCCACTCCACAGTCCCGCCGCTCCTCTGTTGTCCGCCGCTCCTCCGCTGCCGCCGCTCGTCAGACGCAGCAGTTTCAGGCTCCACCACCACCGTTGCCACTGTTGTGCCACCGCCGTTGCTGCGGCGCCGCTGCTGCCCAAAACCACAGAGCCGCGAAGTTCCGGCATTACTGGTTGGTTTTTTGTTTTCGTTCGTGTTGGAGGAGGAATCACCCGATGGAGTCCTTCCTGCGACCGGCACTGTTCATCGTCGAAGCCTGAGTCCTGATGCACGTGCCCGGAGCCTCGCTCATCGCCTGTGCCCGACGAGAGCCGCCCTCCTGGTCGAGCATCAGGAGTTTTCCCCCAAATCCGGCGACCTCCGGCTCTTTCAGCATCAAATCCGGCCGATCCTTGATCCAAAATGTGTTGATGATCATTCCAGAAGATTCCTGGCGAGTTTCCGAACAAAACGAGCCCAAGAACGCTAAATTTGGCTCATAAATGAGTCTGGAATAGCGATTTGAAGTACTCAGGCGAGTTCTGTCGTTTTTCCGGCGAGGCGGGCATTTCCCAGCGAAATCGACGTTTCCGGCCGCCGTGTTCTTCAGTCGTCGGCAAAGTGTCCCGGTTTCGTGTCAGAAACATTATCGATACGCACGGACACACGAATCCCGTCGAATCCAGCATCACCTGACGTACGAATCCCGCTCCACATCGACTTGGGAGGACACCGTGTCCCGCACAACACGTGTCTTCATCTCTACAAGGCAGGTGACAGCGTGTCCTCGTGTCCCTTTCCCTTGTTGCACGTGTCAGGGGCCAGGACACCACCTGAAGCCCTCCTCTCGCCTGTCTCAGACATCTGGAAAGACCGAACCTTCCTCAACTTCAATCGATCGGCACTGCCTGCTCAGACATCGGATTTTGACGATTTTAGGTGCGTTAGAATTGTCTGGATCTCTAGTTTCTGACCACCAAATTTCAGAATTTTTGGAGCTAGATCCAGGGTGTGGCCGATTTTTGAGTGAAGACTGGTCCGGAGTGATTTCTGTGACTGAGAACCAGTTGAGCACCACGACTGAGGCGTCACTGTGGGGCTCAACGAGTCCACTGTAGAGGACGAATCTGACAGCGAGCCTAGGTGCGTTGGAAAGCCACGGAAGTCAGGAATTTTTCAGTCCTGGTTTGAGCATTTTTGGACACCGGAGCAGGGAGATATTGAATTTTGAACGGACGGAGGTTTCTGGACTGAGACAACCTGAATCCTGCCTTCCGTTGGAGTTGGAGTGGTGATCGGATGCCGCTGTGAAGTTCCAGCGACGCCTGTTACCTGCATGCATTGCCGTGAAGTTCCGGCTCGCTCCAACACTGTCGTCTCCTGTCTCGCCCTAGCCTCCATTGCTTGCCCGATCTCCAGCTTCCATTTCTGTCGCTCTCTTGTGTCACCGTGATGTTCCGGTGAAGTTGCAGTTGCTCCCTTGTGTCACCGTGATGTTCCGGTGAAGTTGCAGTCGCTCGTACCATGTGTTTCTCCCTGCCGCTGTTCAAGTTCGAGCGTCTGCTGAGTGCCATGAAGTTCTGGCGTCTCGTGTCGATCTCTCCTGAAGCCCAAGAGATGCACCTTTGTCTCAATTTGAGAGGAATGTATCCAAGTTGGGCATGGTTGATATGTATGCCCAACTTGAGGGGGGGTGTTGAAGCATATAAGTATTGGTCTCAGGACTGGGTCTGGGTATGGACCCGATCCAGATTGTAGCCCTCGTTGGGCCTTACTTAAGTCTTTGTAACCCTAATTTTTGGATGTGAATGAAATCTCTAAGAGAGAGAGGGTCTGGTTGCTAGTGGGCACCAGCCCTCATCACCCGTGGTTTTTTCCCTCTAGTTGAGGGGTTTTCCACGTTAAATCTGTGTTCGTCCATCGTTCTTCTTCGTTTCACTTTCCAACAGAGATATTGAAGGAGTGGTCACACCTAAGGAAGTGAATGATGATTGTGTTTGTCTTTTGAGAGAGGTATAACTGTTTCTAGGTTTTGCATAATATGATATATTATTATGTAGTTCTGGCCATGGACAAAGAAATCTAATATTCTGTATTTTTTATTGAAGTATTTTCTGTCTATTTAGTTTAATGTCTACAGGTGATAGTTGCTGCTGCCCTGTCTCTGTGCTTTAATGTATTGTACCTTCAAAGTCTCCCAATGAAATTCTTTTGGCAGTGGGAAAAGGATCTGGCTTATTAGAGGTGTTGAGCAGTGATATATCAAGTGATGAAGTTAAATTTAATTGACAAATTAATGCGCATGATCAAGTGGTAAGTTACCCATATCTGTGTTTCCATTTCCTAAGATATTTTTTCTAAACATGCCACTCTATTTAGGTCACTGGTGTTGCTTGGGCTTTTGATGGTCATTGCTTGTACAGCTGCAGTCAGGTATATTTTATTTTCTGGTAACATCTTTGTACTAGTGCAATGCTTGTATTGTTATTCTGTGGTTTGTGCTGGACTGCTGGTCCTAGATAATATTGCAATGAGAGGCGGAGCCAGAAAATCTCCAGTTGGGGTGGGGACAGTTGTCATAAAACTTGAGGCAGCCGTATGGACATTTTCTTTTCTAGAAATTGTATGCTAAAGTGAGCTTTGTGTGTGTCATCAAGTATAGTATGTGAATGAGCCTCATTTCTGATGTTTTTCCTTTGCCTTGAGGCTACCTTGGAGACAACTTGGGCAAGGTTGGTGCTTACATGATTCTACAGAATAACTTTCAAATTATGCTTTATTTCTGGTGTATGTGTCAGCTACAGGGTAGATCAAGAGCAATCCACCTCTTGGCATGCTAGCTTCATAAGCACAAAGAAAAAAATGTCTGAACTCAAGAGGATAAAGCAGTAACATGTACCTTTCCAGATGTAGAAAGTACCTTCTTAGGGTACTGCACCTCAGTGCCAGCACCTGTGAGCTCATCATGTGAGAGGTATATTTGTCCTCTTCCACCACTGAAGGAAGCACCATCTTCACAATTTAAGTTATATGCATGTGTGTGTGTGTGTGTGTATATATATATATATATATATATATATATATATATATATATATATATATATATATATATATATATATATAATCATGTGTTTCATGTAAAGAGAACATATATGAACAGGAAAAAGATGAAAAGGTAGTGGAAAGAAATTTACATGATCTACATTTATGCTGCAAAAGGTACATGGAAAATGAAGCTCCTTAATCCTGTATTATGCTTTTGACAGGTATTTGGTTCCATGCGATATGGCCTTCGGGCAATTTATTGTCTTGAGTGTCTGGCTTCATCATGCTCCTGGAAGGGCCTTACTTGTGTTTGTCAAGGACACTTTGTTTTCATCTGGTTTGTTCTTATTTTCTGTTGTGTTTTGTAGGTCATTTGAGTAGAAGGAGCCTTATTTGATGACTTTCAGTAACATTGCAGCCCAAAAAATCCAGAAACCCATATCGTTTGGGGAAGTACCCTTTAATCCCAATTTTCTATATTTGAAGCGGCTTATAGGTATGTAGGCCTTGTTTGGATACACTCCTTCAAAAAATGGTTTTCATCAAAACCTGGTTTTCCATTTTTTTAAAGAGTTTTGAAAACCTGGTTTTAGTGTTTGGGTAACATGGTAAAAACCAGATTTTCTAAAGAGCATGAGCTTGTTAACACAAGAACATGAAAAATCCAAATGAATTGGTGCAAAGAAAATGTCAGAAAGAAAAAAATTGAAGGCAGTAGACACCATTGGCTTGTTATCATGCTGCCAATCGCAACACTAGCAGATTTTCTTACCTGAGATTCCTAGGGATCAGAAGACTAGAATGTGAAGCATGAACTAGCCGAGTTCAGGGGGAAAAAGAGCTACCCCATGGCAACACTGACCTGAGATCTTCGTGATGTTGCACATAAAGGAATATCCTGGGTTGCAATTCGATCCTACTCAATACGATGCTTCTATTGCAAAGGAAAAATGGAAGAGGTGAAGAGACAGAAGAAATACCTTAACCAAGCACATAGCAACCATTTCCTTAAAACTTAAAAGGCTGATCACAATTGAACTCTTCGAATTAGAAATTGACTAACAATTCTCAGGAAAAGGAAAAAAATCTATAATATAATTGCAAATGAGAAATGCCAAATAGAACAGATGCAGCTAGTTTCCGATTATTCAATATTTGGGGACTTTTCTCTCCTCACTACTGTATCACTTTTAAGAAGTAGGTCATGAATCTCTTGCTCATACATGATTGGCAAAGGCAGCGTTAGTTGTGAGAGCCTAGAAGGACAAAATAGAACAGGAAACTGAAGCACTCAATTCAGAAGAACTCTGATAAGGGAATGGATAATGGATAACCAAAAGAAAGAAAATTTGCCAAGAAGTATTCAAAATATTACATCTAATTCCCTACTTGTTTCAAGATAGAAAATGTTATAGCATCATTTGGAAATTGGGTAAAGAAACTAAGCCAAGCAGTCCATAAGGGCCTGCCTGCCATTTAGCAGAAATTTACATGCATATTGCTAATTTGCAGAATAGAATGTGAACCTTAAAGAAATATGCTGAGAATGTTATCAACAACTAGTGTTTAGATTATTTCATTATACAAGCACAAAAGTTGTGGGAAAATAGTAAAACAGAAAAAAAAAATGAAACATATGACAGGCCAGCCACCTCGGGCAAACAAGATCAAGCCTGCCAATCAACAGTTAAGGCCAAGAAACAACGTTGTGGTTTAAATTGACCTAGGCTTGGCTCAGCAATTGTAGAATCAAATGGTTTTGAAAGATAAAGACTCTAGGCTCAGGCCTTCCAATGGGTAGTGCAATTACACCTAACCTTCAGAATTAGTGTGCAAGATAACAATCTATAAACCATGCCAACAATGGAAGATAAAAGATCTGTCAACAATGCACCAGAGCTTACTTCAGTTATCTGATGTCCTTGCTGTGGATGTCGAGGAACAATAATAGTAAGCAAGCTTGCATATGTTTTTGCTAGTTCCTGTGTATCCATAAGGTAACTGCATTTTTTAATTGTTAGACCCTAGATAAATCATATAAAGGACTTCAAAATATTACAACGTAGCTAGCAAAACCAATAATTCCTCTCATTGCTGGATCTAGTACTAATAGAACTATGGAAGGATCTTTTAAGATGTAGTTCTTGACTTACCACTGGATTTGCAAAAGAAATTGCATTTTGGAGAATGTCCCTACCTTTTCTTTCAACAGTTCAAACATTATTGGTTGTCAAATGTTTTATCTAATGCCGTTTCACCCATAAGGGAATATATTTGAATCATCACTGAAAGGTTCTTTCGCAGAAACATAGCCATTTTATGGGCACTATATGTCGCATCAAAAGGCACAATTAATCATGACTGACAAGTTTCCTATGGTTAAGTAAACAGAACTGAACTGCAGAAGACCAGAAAGCAGAGACTATTTTGGAAACATTCTATTCAGGCAGGGAGGTGTCTGCCAGGAAGACAGTGGGAAGACTCTCAATAATGTCAGTTACCTTCTTCTTCATCTTTATGAATAGAGGAAGCCGTCCACACCTTCCTAGAAGCAAGACTTGACAGTAGATTTTCAATGTTCACATTCTGCTAGCTAGGAAACTCAGGATCTCCTACTGTTTTAAAAACAAACAAGCAAATACTTTAATTCAAATAGGTCACACGGCAAAAAACATGACACTCATTAGCACCATACATTACATGCAGGAAGCAGCTATGAATTTGACAAATATGGATGCCTGGAAACACCAAAGCAAGATAATGAAAGACATAAATACGCCACACAGCTCAAAAGCTTGCATCCATGTTATTTCTCTGCAAGAATTCTTAGAATTTAATTTTGCAACACTATAACCAAATGACAGCACTCATTTTTTCTTGTTTTCAGATCATGATAAAATTATAAATAAGATTAAAAGGTGGTTCATACATGAACATCAAGAAAAATATAAAGGCAATGGGTGGTGCAGCATTGACCTACGTTGTTCATCAAACCAAATAAAGGTTTATTTGAGAATTTCAGTGACATTATTCTTCTCCTAGCTGCATGACTTATTTCTTTCTTCACTGCTATGTAATGAACCAATACTTGTGCAAATTGTCTGATGGCCAGGGACATCCTACCTATAATAACGAGTTTCCGTGGCCTAGAGACGTGGAAAACATACGGAGGATGTAAGAAAATGAGAAACATAAAGTAAACAAGATTAAATAGTACGCAGTTGTCCATGCTTATTCTACAGATGCTCTTCATAACCATAGCAAGTAATCTAGTCGTGCTCTAGACTGCTACGAGTTGCAGAGCGTAGACAGCTTCTCGATTCCCTTTGCAACCAGCAGACAGTTCAAGAAACGACAGGATGAGCATGAAGTTTACTCCATTAAGAAGAAATATGTATGTAAATTCTACTCCCCCATCTCAAACCTAATCCCTCTTTTGTGCGACGAGGAGAAGGCTCAATCGAAACCTTGAAGTAAGAAAAGACAAACGCGTGCCTGCGTGAAGAAGGGAGTGAGGGGCGATGACGAGAGGGCTCACCTCGGAGGAAGATGTCGAGCACCTGGCCTGCCTCGAGGGTGGTGGGGTTGGAGGTGCCGTTGAGAGCCATAAGCTTCGTTTGGGTAGTCTCGAACTGGGCGGCGATTCCGGTGAGGTCCGTGCCCATCGCCACAACGTGGGCATAGTGTTCAATCGGGAAGGCTTCCCCTTGGTCGCAGCTGCAAGGGAGCGGGATCCACTGCCATGGCACATCTGCAGATGTTGGGGACGCGGACCGCCTGGCCGGCGGTGATGTTGTAGTGCTTGGAGGTGCTGAGCGGCAGGGTAATCGGCTTGAGGAGGAAGAAGTCGGACTCGAGACCGAAGAGGGCGGCCATGGAGGAGAAAGTCGACGAGTTTTGGGGAAAATACTATAGGGGAGGACAGAGAAGAAAGTTGGGAAAGAAAAAACGCGGGGGAAGAAAGGCAAAAGTTTGGGCGTGATGTTCTGTACCGGTGAAGGCAACACCGGTATACAACATTGCAGGTGCGACTATCACCGCTACGTATTTCACAAACTATTAAGCACCGGTATAGGAGGCCTCTTTTTTTGGTAGTGATAGGATCTTCCTCGAAGTCGATCTTTAGTGATTGAAAATATTAATATTTGAATAACATTATTACTTGAACAAACTAAATTCCATGTCTTATCTTTTATGCTCTCATATGTTAATGGTATGTACTATTGTTGATGAGTCATCCAACGAAAGAATATTGTGTCATATCATTAATGAATATACATATGAACAAGTATAGAATAATAATGGCATCATTTATGAATGCAAATTGACATAAAAGGTTGTCATGTCAATGCATGGAAAAACATATAGCTACTATAATGAATTAACTATGTAAACGATAATATATGTATAATTCATGCCAACTATCTCTCGAAGAATCATTAGCCACACATTTTGTCCATCATCCCTAACTCAAGTCAAATTATCATTGACATTATAAGAATCAGCAACTGACACATTATTTAGACCTAGATCTATATCACTATCATCATTATTATCACAATGTTTCTTCCCAAAATGTCATACATATCTCTATGCTTGTTTTAATAACAACATGTTGATCATTTGTTATCGAGTCTTCTACGTAAAAAACTTGTTTTACTTGTGATGTTAAGATAGAAAGGCGATCGTTAGTACATCTGAAGTTAATGTTTATGCATATGAATCCAAATTCATCTTGTTCAATGCCACAACTATGTGAACTAAGCACATCGTACCATTTACAGTATAGAACCAACTTCAGAATCTCAGTATAAGTGACATCTACAATGTCTATGACAAATCCATAGAATGTAATTTCACCAATCACAGGATTCCTATCTCTTGAACTCACGAAATTAGAGTTTTATGCATTAATAAGTATACTATTGTCGCTATTGAGTTCATGAGATTGGTCAAAGACTGTTAGACTTGGAGGTTGAGTCTAGGGTCTTATCCCTTTGCCAAACCGTTCTAGAGTGTGGGTGTGGTTTGCCCATTGTATGTATGGTTTGGCAAATGATTGTGGACGACTCATGGATGCATGTGTGTGATGGTTTGTTGAGTGAAGCTGATAGGTTTATTGTATCGAACGTACTGGTACAGCCTCACATTCATTTGTATTCTGTAGTCAGCTGACTGATTTTGGATGGGTTATTGTACCTCGTCCCATGGTGTTATTTAATCGAGTTGTTGTTTGGCTGGACGAAATTTTGTAGAGCTTCCAGGACGTGAGGTATCAGGAGCCAAGTCCCTGCTGGGCTTCCATCGGGAACACATGGGACCAATTATGTCTCCCGAAGATTGAGGGAAGGGTGGGCTTACGAAAACCCAGGGAGATGAACAATGCATGCCATGGAGGGCACTAACGACAGATAATTGTTGGACTATATGGAGATCAATTTCCATGCCCAGCCGAACATCAAAGACAAGATCACTTGGAAGGTCAGGAGTGGTGGACAGGTGAAGTTCTGGCTCGGCCAGTGGTCCACTGATCAATGAGATCCCGACCACTAGGATGTCAACAAATTGAATTCGGATTGGATACATCTTTGATCATATCCGTTTTTTCGGATATTCATATATTCGGATTCGATTCGAATAATGCAAAGTCATATCCGAATTTGAATCTGATATTTATATTTATATCTGAATCCGAATTAGAATTTTGAACAGAATTTTGCCAATTTTCAAGCATTAGCTACAAGATATTTGTCTACAAATGAATCCGATCGGATATTCATGTATATCTGAATCCGATCGAATGTCATTTATTAAATCTGAATCCTATCTGATTTCTTAATCGAATATTAAATTTTTATCCATATCCGATTTTTTCGAATCGAATCGATCGAATATCCAATTCAAATAGTATATATTGACATCCCTACCAGCCACCCATTTTGATCTAATCATACTGGTCTTGGAGAGTCGGTGTAGGCCATAAATGATGTGCAGGAGGAGGGTCTGCATAACTTCATCATCAGATCCATCCCCCGATTCAATATGACCTGCGATATTCTTACCAACAGAGATATTCTAGTAGATGGAAGCGCCGTTCCAACATCGCCGAAAATGAACAACAGCTTTGCAGTCAAGGGAAGGGTTGATATTACCGTTGCCGTCTTTGTGCATGTAATTTTATAATTTTATACGTTATTTCAAAAGCAGGCGAAGATGGTTATATATGTCGCCTTTGTGCATCTACTAGTAACATCAAAACATTTTAATATTGATCAAAATACTCATGATTAATAATTTTTTTATAAAAGTAAAAAAATGCAAAAAAAAAAAACGATTTGAAGATAAAATAGAAGTAAAATTTTTACCTATCATTATAACCATTAGATCTTTTAAGCAGTCAAAAAATATTTTTTGCTCATAAATTTATTTTATTATCTTATAAATATTTTGTTATTTCATAAACATTATTTTATATTTATGTTTTATATTATCTTGTACATCTTTTCATTATCTCATATTTATATTTAGCATTATCTCATCAATAAATTTGTTACTTTATTATCTCAAATTTTTTTATTATTTTATAAATATTATCTTATATTTATATTTAACGTTATCTCTTATATTCGCTTATCTGTTATTTTATTATCTTTTAAACCTTTTTCTTATAATTTTATAAACATTGTCTCACATTCATTTACTATTTCATAGCTATTTGCCACCACAAGTCATGAGCACTGAAAGTGAAAGAGGCGATGCTGTCTTCGTCTAAGCATTCATCAAGCCCCCGTACTTATTCAACAACTTTCAAATCAAATCTAGCTCAACCGGTGGTTTGCGAAGCATCTGTTTGATCGAGACTGATCGGTAATCTCCGGTTCCCGTCGTCGACTTCGAGAGATCAACAGAACTGTAGCATGCCACAAATGGGGAGTTGAAGTTCCCCTCTATGCTGCCAGCAATTGAGCACTATCGTTCCATTCTTGTTGGTAATACCTCGACCCACGACAAGAGCGGCTTACACAATTCGATCCCAAAAGCAGGTGCCGAGGCATTTATCTACAGCAGACACCTGCTACGCACCACTGGTGGACGGACGCACTGGATAGGCGTCATCTTCCTGCCACTTACATGGCGTCCAGCACCTTCTTCGCCATTCTCCTGCTTTCCTTCCTCATACTGGAAGCATCATCTTTGGCGTCGTCGTCGGCGGCGGCCATCGTATCTAGGTTCCAGGAGTACCTCCGGATCAACACCTCGCAGCCCACGCCAAACTACGCCGATGCCGCAGCTTTCCTTCTCTCTCAGGCGGAGTCCATCGGCCTCGAATCCCAGACACTGGAGCTGTCTCCAGGGAAGCCCCTCGTCCTCCTCCGCTGGCCAGGCAGCTCCCCGCACCTCCCCACTATCCTTCTCAACTCACATACAGACGTCGTCCCCTCCGAGCCCCATAAGTGGCGCCACCATCCTTTTTCCGCCGCCCTCGACGCCATGGGCGACATCTATGCCCGCGGATCCCAAGACATGAAGTGCGTCGGGATGCAGTACCTCGAGGCAATTCGCCGCCTTAAGGCCGCCGGGTTCACGCCCCGCCGCACCGTTTACCTCTCCTTCGTCCCCGACGAGGAGGTCGGCGGTCACGACGGAGTGGAGCTCTTCGTGGAGTCGGAGGTGTACCGGAGTATGAACGTGGGTATCGTTTTGGACGAAGGCTTGGCCTCTGAGACGGACGAATACAGGGTTTTCTATGGGGAGCGGTGCCCCTGGTGGATGGCGATCAAGGCGGTAGGGCCGCCTGGACACGGGTCGAAGCTCTACGACGGCAGCGCCATGGAAAACCTGCTGAAGAGCTTGGAGAGCATATCCAGGTTCAGGGAGTCACAGTTTCAGCTCATCAAAGCAGGCCTTAGGGCGGAGGGCGAGGTGGTTTCTGTCAATCCCGTCTTCCTGAAGGCGGGAACGCCGACGCCCACTGTACGCACTACCCACTCTACTCTTTGTCACTTAATCTTCTCCCTTTTCATGGGTACTGTTATTAGATTTTTTAGTGCCATCGGTTGTCAATCCGTGTGGGGACTTTTAATGGTAGTCTACTTTCTTGGTATTGAACTAGATTTACACTTGTAATTCAGTAAGATGGGGCTGAGTTAGGTAATCGGGATTCTTCGTTAATCGAATTAATAGTGGACTCTCCTTCCTGCTTGGCTGTTAGCATTTAGTTCATGTTTTGGAGGCTCATTTCTTTGTACCGAATACAGTTGGTTGTTTTTGTTATATTTGTTGCTTTAGGGGTTCGTGATGAACCTTCAACCATCTGAAGCTGAGGCGGGTTTCGATATCCGTGTCCCACCTACTGCAGATCCTGAAGATCTTGAGAGGCGGATTGCAGAAGAATGGGCGCCTTCTTCAAGGAACATGACCTTTGAGGTACGAAATATGCATTCATTTGTTTCTGTATTTGGTTTTGATGGCAATACAGTATCTTGGAGGAGTGACACCTGTTGTGATCATCATGGCTCAATCTTATGTTGTTCTCTGTGATTTTGTGAGCATCATAGTGAGTGATAGATGTTGTCAATCCTGTGATCGTCCTGGGTCAGCCTTGTGTTGCTCCCTGTGATCGTGAGCTTCCTTTGTAGAGTATGAGCATCCCAGTAGGTATCTGATTGATACAGAACCTTTTGGATTCTTTTTGTGTTCCATGAACTTCTAAAGTCATGTGTGCAGCATCAACGGAAGTAGTTCAAGGTGCATGCTGCATAATAAAGCAAGTTCTGTTAACAACTTTTTCTATTGGGAAGTCGTATACAACTAGTCAATTTTAGTAATACATCTGTTTCATAGTCGTTTCCAGTTTGCTGTGAAATAGTGCAGCTTCTTGCTGTATTAAGTGCTCCAGAGAAAGTAAGAAAGCAATGGAAAAGGGTAGATGTTGACCATCTTTCGAAAATGTAAATCGAATAGGTATTGCTCACCAATTGTTTAAATTCCCAATAACTTAAACACCTTGTCTATTACACGGAACAGAACCTAGTACGATACTAAGAATAATCAGTTGCTAAGCCTAAGCATAATCAGTAGATGCAACGTGGTATTGGATGTAATTAAGTAACTAGCAAAGGACTACAAACAACAGAATGTACAAACTAAGAAGGGAGACATTTAAATGGCCAAGTAAATTCTCTTGGACAGGAAAATCATACATGGGTTGAACTCCCACAACACGTCAGGCTTACTTGCAGCAAAAAATGAGGGTGTGGAATTTCCAGTCAACTTGTCACTTTTCATCATGAGAAGCTTTTTCCTTTCTTGCTAATGGCACGTCTACAGTTTGGGCACGATGGCAACTGCAGTGAACATTGCGAGTCCATAGATGAATTTTCTTTATTTCATGGGGAAGAGTAGACTATTTTAGTCATATATGATTCATTACCAGGAAAAGAAAAATTTTTGCATCTAAACTGAAATGCTGATCAAAACAGATGCTAAATTGCTAGGTAATGGCATCAATAAACAAGTTAGTGATAATTAGCTTCCAACAAGTACTTTAACCGAAAGTTGATGACTTCAAAAATGATTTATGTTAACATTAGGGAGTCTTTGCTGTATACTCTTCCAAGAACATACGGTGAAGGTCTTAAAACACTACTCCACTAATCCTTTAAAGAAGAGTATTTTGTCAGTGAAATTTCAGTAGAGCTGCGGTCAGGTTCATATTATTGTTCAATAACCATTTGACTTTCACATATAACTGCAGAAAAAGGCATGTCTGCTTCTCCAGCAGGGGCAGAGGGAGGGGGGCCCGCCTGGGCATGGCCCTACCCAGCGCATGGAAAAAAAAATTATAATTGAAAAATAAAAAATTCTTAGTTTAGCCCGACCCGCCGCAATGTCATGGCCCTACCCTATTTCGCCGGCCCCGCCCTCTCTCTCCTCTCTCGCTCCCTCCCTTCCTCTCTGGCCCAGCGCAGGCCATTGCCAGCCCCACCCTCTCTCCCACACCCTCTCTCTCACTCGCTCCCTTTCTAGACCACACACAGGCCGTTGCCTGCCCTGCCCACTCTCTGAGTCTCTCGCGACTCCGCGAATCGCACCCTCTCTCTCGCTCGCTCCCTCCCTCTCTGGCCCTACCCTATTTCACCGGCCCAGCCTTCTCTCTCATGCCCTCTCTCTCGCTAAATTCGTGTTGGCTTATCCTGGCAAAATCTTGGTGCTTGTCTAAAATGTTCATCCGGTTAAATGTCAAGCTGCCAATTTAGAATATGAATCATGCTATGCTTTAAAATTTGACAAGTAGCCTAGCTTAGAATCTGATCTTTCCCAGATAAAGTATTAAATATACTCGTCAGTCAACACAAGATTGTTGGTTAGGAATTTGAAATTTGTCAACCTTCTATAAGCATCATATTCAGTATAATGTGAAAGCTGTTGTTGTCTCACATGCTCAATGCAATGACAGTCGTAAATAAAGACAACAAAAACAAAAGGAAGACAATAAATTTTCTAGCAAATCATTCATTATCACCCATTGTCAGGGATGACCTGATCGTGCTCAAGAACTCTTTTACTTTTGTGAGTTGGTGGCATCTCAAAGATGAATGATGAAAAGTGTTTGAAATAAAAGCAAGATGTATGAACTGAAATGTTTCATATTTTATAGACAGGAAAAACAGCCCAGGTTTGTGTCTTTGATGTTTATCCATATGTTCATGTCTATGCTTCAGGAATTTGCTTCTTTTGCTTGCTGGAGATAAGATAAACATTTATATGTTAGTTGATCTTCTGACAATGATGTAAACCTAGTGAAAGTCTTGGCTTACAAACTGGGTTGAATTCTGTTACTAAAGACAGATGGCCATTTACGTGCATACTAGGAGACTTCTGATGGCTTAGATCCCATTTTCCCCACCAAAATATCCGTGCAGCAAAGGTATCTAACATGAGTCAGTTATTTGTTTTTGTGACTTTTGTCGGTCTCCTGTTGGCTATGTACTTCAAACCTGAGCAGTCTTACCAGACAGAGAAAGACAGCGCAAAATAAGAAACAGAGAAAGAAGCAGCAACATAGAAGTTTTGAAACTCCCCTAAATCATGCATTTAGAAGATAAAACCAATATATATATATATTTGTTTATTTATTTATTTTATGCTGTCCAGCTATATGGCTAAGTCACACGGGTGGACCAAATATGGTAGCGCACCCAAGTCTACTTGGGTGTGGGTGCTGGTGGAGGTGCAGATGCTGCCCAGCATGGCACTCCACTCTGTCAAACCAAGTCGGGTGCTAACAGCACACGTTCTTTTTTTTTTTTTTTTTTTCGTTTTCTTTCCTTGTCATATCCTTCCCTCTTCTCTCTCTCCTCCTCTATTTTATTTATTTAATAAAACTATGATATAGACAAACAAAATTACTTACATAACAGATCATTATATATATATATATATATATGCCATCTTTGCACCTGCACCCAATTTTTTTTTGGACCTTTCCGCATCCTGCACCCTCACCCATGTGACATAATTGCATAGGTTACCGGTTACCAGCCTAGGTCCACCATTGATCAGAAGCAAGGGAAACCTACTATCAAAGGCTTCTAGAAAAATAGAATTGCTTGGACTGAAAGTTTCCTTGAATAATTTCCTAGGGGATAAGTTATTGTTTCTGGGACAATTTATATCATTGCTAATTTTTCCTGCCTCTTTCCTCTAATGATTGCTTCAACGCAGACTGGTAAGTCGGTTTTAGACATTAGATGATTGCTGCTGCAAAATTAGTTGTGTCATAGTGCTAATCTGTTTTCATAGCTCCGGCAGTTCAAGCAGAAGGTTCCAGTTTATGACAAGTTTGGGAATCCAGCAATCACTAAAACAGACGGTTCAAACCCTTGGTGGATGCTACTGGATAGAGCAGTGAAGAAGGCAGGTGGAAAACTCAGAAAACCTGAGATATTTCCTGCAGCAACAGATGCTCGTTATTTCAGACAGAAGGGAGTACCAGCAATTGGTTTCTCTCCCATGGCAAACACGCCAATATTGCTACATGACCATAATGAGGTGTGTCTCCAATCTTGTGCATTGTTGGCTTGGATTGTATATTTCCTGTGCAACTATATATTTGCATGTCATGGTGTGCTTGTTTTAGGGAGGCCTAATTGCTGGATTCATGATTGTGGTAATTTGCAGTTCCTTAACAGGGAAGTGTATCTAAAAGGAATTAAGGTCTATGAGGCCATTATTGAAGCATATGCATCATATGAAGAACCAATTGGGGATGACGAATCCTTGGCAGAGTTGTAATGACAGAGGACTCCGCATTTTCTTTCCAACGTTTAAAAAATAATCTACTTGTTCTGCGAAGGTCACAGGGTGCGTTCTTACTGGCCGACAAAGAAAAAGGCGAAAACAAACACAGGATCGTCGCTGAACATACTGTACTTTTAAAACATCGAATTCGGCTGAACTTTGTACCTTTCAATCTCTAGATGAAGTGGCATCTTTCTGTTTCCTACGAAGCACTCATCAGATTTTCTGAAGCTTAGCATTTATTGGAATCCTTTTAAGGTTCACGGTTGTTGGAGATAACTTGATCTTTGCTTATCCTTCTTTTACTTAAAGCATAGTTGGCAAATTGGTGACTCAGATTCAGATCAGCAAACGACTGAGATCCACAGACGACTGGGGTCACTGGGTCTGCTTGTTGACTCGGCAACTCGGTGCGTTAGCCGTTAGGTCGAAAATTTTTACTATGAAATTTTAGTACAAATAAATAGTAACAAGTAGCCTGTAGCCAGCACGTTTTTTAAGTTCCAAGTGCATAGCATGGTACAACCCATGAAAAAACGAGGACTTCTAAATTTCTGATGGCAAATTATCAATTCAAGGAACAAAATGGCACACAGTATGGCATTATCATCACTTAGATTAATAACAAACTATACAACATTAGCTCAAATTAGAATAATCAACCTTAAAACAAAGATAATCAGAAGTTAAATTCCCAAATAACCCAATGAATCGAAGGAATGCTCAACGATAAAAACATGATTGACGACACCGTGGATGGTCACCGCCAGTTGTGCATTCACCGCTCGAGTGAAACACTGAAACTCTTCATCCCCTTTGTGAAACCTTCATTCCCGTTGTGAAACCTTCAAAAAGAGACGAAAGGTCGCCCTTTAGCCGTTGGTAAGGGTGGGCATTGGGCGGGCTCGGCCCGGTAAAACATGGCCCGGGTAGTTTGGTCGGGCCTGAAGCCCGGGCCCGATTCTCAGTTTGGGCCCGACTTGGCCCGACCTGTTTGATAATTAAAAACAAATTAAATTATAAAATAATTTTTTATAATATAAAATATTTTTGATAATAAAATATATAATATTAAATTAAAAATAATAAAAATAATTTTTTAATTATTAACGGGCTGAGCCCGACCGGGGACGGGTACCTGATGGATAAGTGAGGCATCCAAATAACCGGGAACGGGTACCCGATGGATAAGTGAGACATACAAATAACCGGGGACGGGTACCCGATGGATAAGTGAGGCATCCAAATAACGGAGAACTGGTTTGTGTAATAGATCCCGGTTATTAGGAGCCCTGGGAAAGGCATAATGAAGCACCATAAATGGAACCACACCAGGTTGGACGATCCCAATCACGAGCCATGTAAGAAACAGTGCTATTTGGGTTAAGTCTTGACTCATAACCCAGTACATTGCCGATCCGAGTCAACACAGGCGATTCCCGAGTCAACTCACCGAGTTTTCCAACTGCGACCTCAACCATGAGAAAATAGTATCGCAAGGAAACCGTGGCCATACTTATATCATTGTCAAGTCCAACATCCTTGGGCCTTTCAGCGTCTGACAGGAAATGAGGTTGGTGTTGTGTAAGCTTGTTGGAATGAAGAATGAAGAATGAACAATGAAAAATACTTGGTGGATGAAGGGAATCCAAATAACGTGTTCTTCTTTTCAACACTTCATATCCACATCACTAAATACTGTTTTATTGTTTCTACTTAAATAATATATCATACGATCAAAGCTTCCAAATGAACTAGCTAAATCTGGATGTGTTGAAGCTAGAGGCCTGTTGCAAAATCACAGGCCAATGACAAAGAGGAGAGATTGGACTGTGAAGGGGTGTGGTGGTATCTTATACAAGCAAGAGGCTGTTTTGACCTCAAAATTGCATAAAAATATATTAGACAAAAGGAAGTAGTAAGTAAGGGTGTACAACGAGTCCAACCAACTCGAGCTGACTCCAACTCATTTGGTTAAGCTAGACTCGAGCTTGACTCATTTGTTAATGAGTTCAGTTCGAACTTAGTTGAGAGACCGAGTTTGTAAACAAGTCGAGTTCAAGTTAGGTAAACTCGAAACAATTAAACTCATTAAGTTCATTCACAAACTATTTTTGTAATTTTGGAAACTTAAGATGGTGCAAGGTAAAAATATAGAGATACTAATATGTTTTTTAGTAAAACACATAAAATGAGGGGTGATTTTGTAATTTGACATAATATAGTATATGGAAACCTTTTTCAATGTTGTGTTCACTATACGCTCTTCTCTCAAACCTTAACGCCCTATTTGGTTGGAAGGAAAGGGAGAGAAAGGGAGGAATTGAGCAATCCCTTCTGTGTTTGGTTGGCTAATTAGAAAGGAGGGAAAAAGAGAAAATCTGTTTGGATGCGAGGAGAGGAAAAAGAAAGGAAAGGAAATGGAAGGATTGTGTAGTTTAAATCCAATCCCTCTCAAATTGGACGGATTGGAAAGGAAAGGAAAAGAAGTAATATGAGGAGTTATAGTCTGCCCACAATACCCTAATGAGGACCCACGTCTTGTGAAGAAGAAATGGAAGAAGAAGGCCCCACGTCTTGTGAAGAAGAAATGGAAGAAGAAGGCAAGCAAGGAACATTGTGGAAGAGCAAAGGAGAAAAAAAAACATAGAAGGTACGTTTTCATTTTTTTTCCATCGCCCGCTGCATCTCTCTCTCTTCTTCTTCGGTTTCGTCTTCTTTCGTTTCATCTTCTTCCTTTTGGTAGTAGCAGAATTTCAGATTGGTTTTCAGTAGAGCAGCATAGTGTTCGATATTGCTGCGTCC
The DNA here is from genome assembly GCA_011799765.1 of Nymphaea thermarum. Lineage (NCBI taxonomy): Eukaryota > Viridiplantae > Streptophyta > Magnoliopsida > Nymphaeales > Nymphaeaceae > Nymphaea > Nymphaea thermarum. The sequence continues at coordinate 38,148 of JAANDH010000800.1, read as the reverse complement.
TATCGAGTTCCTTTCCCTTTCCCTCCAACCAAACAGAGTGTTTACACATTTCCTTTCTTCTCTCAAACCTCTATGCTATGTTTGGATAAAGGGAAATAAAGGGAAATGAATGGATGAAAAAGGAAAGAAAATGAAAAGGAAGAGAATTGAGAAGAAAGGAAAGGGAAGGAAAGTCCATTCCTTTCCCTCCAAATCTCTCCATTTTTGGAGTGATTAAAGTTATATTAAAAAAAATCCTTTCCTTTCGTTTCTTTTACACCCAAACACGGCCTTTTTTTCCCCTCCTTGTTTGTTAATTAGTCATCCAAATACAAGAAAAGCCTTTCTTTCCGTTCCTTTCTCTCCCTCTCCCTCCTTCCAAATAGGCTATTAGGGTTTCCATGATTCTATTGTTCAATTTCAGATGAGCAAAGGTGATAGCACAATTTCCGGCCAGCTTCACCGGCAGCAGGCGGTGCAAGCTCGCAATACTTCATTCCTCTATCATCATCACAATAACAATCTCATCTTCCCTCCCTCCCTCTTTCTCTTTCTCTTTTTTCAACACTCAAATTCTTTTGGTAATCTCATCAAATTCTATCTACAGGGGTTTGCCAGCCCTCCTTAGTCATCATTGGTGATTGGTGAGCTCATCGAGACATGCGTACGTGTGGATTAGAGGGTGGTAAACTCTTTTTTTTCCTTTTCTTCTTTCTTCCCCCCTTTATTGTTGTTGTTGTAGCACCGACAACTCCTTTTCTTCTTCTTCTTTCCTCCTTGTGTTATTGCCCCCTCTGTTTTTCCTCTCCACTACAACTACTTCTTCTTGTTCTTCGTGTTTTCCCGTCTCCTTTTTTTCTGTTGTTTGTTTTTCTTTCCTCCTCCTCTCCTTCCCTACCCCTGTTCCTTTTTTTTTTGTCGTTTTCTTCATTTTCTTCTTATTTTTTTCTACTTCTTGTCTGGGGTTGCTCTCTATCTCCACAATTTTCTCTCTATCTCTCCATTTTTCCATTTACTTTTTTTTCTTCCTCTTAATTCTTTCTTCACCCTTTCTTGTTGCTCTCTGTCTCCCCATCTCTTGTTTCAATTTTCTTCTCTCTTTTGCCTGCTTTGGTCGCAGGGGAAAGGTTGCTAGTTTTTGGCAGTCAAGACATGGATGTCATAGTGAGCCATTGAGTCGAGCTTGAACAAGTCAAGCTCGGACTCGAGCATAGCCTTTCAAATTGAACAGAGCCTGCCTTGTAAAGCTCAACTATCGCCTTTCAAGTTGAACAGAGCCTGCCTTGTAAAGCTCAACTCGATCTTGAGCCAAGGTTGAGCGACTTGAACATAGCCTTTCAAGTTAAACAGAGCCAGCCTTGTAAAGCTCAACTATATCTTGAGCCAAGGTTGAGCTGCACAATATGGAAGTCCAGCTAAGCTTAAGCTTGCTCAATTTGAGCTCGACTCAGCTCGTGTACACCCCTACTAGTATGTTTAAGGAGTCCAATCAAGGCCAAAAGAGGAGTTTGATCCTAGGGTCTCAAAAGAAATGCTAATTATATCTAGTTCAAATCCTGGATGGCCTAACTATGCCACAAAAAATAATAGAAGAAGCATTTGACTCCTTTATGCATGCTCCACTTCGCTTGGAGAATACAGCTTAGTTAGTAGAGCCTCTCACTGCCATTATGGATTGGATATCTATCCAGGCATAATGATGGTATCTTGTATTTGAACTAGTAGCTCACTTTTTCTGAGTAATGGGGAAAATGATCAAAACATGCCACTAAAAGGGTTCATCCTTTGTCATAAGATCTTTCGTAGTGAAAACAATGATGACGCCCAGCCTCTAGGGAAGACATTTTTCTTATTATTTTCATCATCAAGGATAGAAGTATCCAGTCATGGACAAAGTAACTTTTGATAGAAAGTATGAAAAAGAGCCAATAGAAAGAACATTTTATTATGAATCAATTCTGGAGAATCCACAAATACAGACTTTGTTTCTTCTTTTTTGTTAGTGTCTATAATTGAAGAATAATTCAGTATAATTTCATCAATCAAATAGAGATTCAACACAAAACAGAAAGATCGATTCTTTGGGATCATTCCTCTCTTCAAATGAAATATACAAAATGGAGAATCATATCAATTTCAGAAATACGCTGATGGATATTCCTCAACATGTTGATTATTTATAAAATGTGAAAAGATGATCAATAATCATGTGTTTCTAGAAAATGTTGAAGAATTTCTTGGGATTTCTATAAAATCAATTCATTTCTTTTACAGGAAAGCGTTGCCATAATGAGATCACTCTTTTATAAATACACCACGGTTTCTCTCTTCTCAAAAATCCATACATCCCTTATTATTGTGTGGACAACTATATTCCAAGCATAGGTTTAGGTTAGGCCTCAATATGGGAAATGAAAATGCAAAACAAAATAAGTTGGCTAAGCTATCCCAGCCATCTATTGTATGTCCAAGCATACAAGCAATGAAGTTGGGTGGTGGTCTGGTAAGGTTTCATCAAAAGAATAAAAAGCAAGCAATGTGCTTGGGTCGGGTGAAAGCAAAAGCATAGTGCACAGAGTAGAGCACAAAGTCTTGGTTGTAATCAAGATAAAAAAAATATATATAGATCTCAATCTACCTGGTCGGGAAACTTGATATAAGCTCTCCTCTAATTATTGTCAAATAGTGTGAGGAATGTTAAGACAAAACCACAATTGGATCAAAATAAACCACCAACCAAACTATCAAACAAGAAAAAAAAACTTGTAAGGCATAAAATCTAAACATTAAAAACAAAACATATGTGGTTCGACAATATGTCTGCATCCCTAGGCAAAGGACATGCACAATTAATAGTGGCCCAAATGAGGGGCGGCACCCTTAGAGGACCCTTTTTGAAAATGATAAAACCATGGCCAGCCATGAGATGTTTGGCCATGATCGTATTTGCTCAGCATGGATCAAAATGGACTATTGAATTAGAGATCTGATGCTTGATTGGGATTTTGATCTGAATTCTAATTATGGATTTGGATTTTAGGTCAGAGGTTAATTGGGTTGTTCTATGTTTGGATGGGGTTGGATGTATGTCCTGCCTAAGTTCAAGTCAATTGGATTCAGTTTAGGTCAAAATAAGTTGACTGAGTTAGGTTTTGAGTTGAACTGGATTCAAGATGAATTCAAACCTTGTGTGAGCCATGTTGGGCTCAAGTCTGGCATATGAAACGTGCAAGTTAGGTTCATGTGGCTCCTAACTTAGGAAAATATGAAATTAATGCACAATTACCAAATGATTGTTTTGCTCTTGGCACGAAAACCATGTTTTACAACTCATTGACTTGAGCATTTTTTTGTGTTTGGATGGGGTTAGATGTAGGTCCAACTTGGGCTCGGATCAACTGGTTTCACTTTTAAGTCTAATTGAGTTGCCTGAGTTAGATTTTGACCTGAACTGGATTCAAGATGAGTTCAGAGGCTGTGTTAGCCGTGTTGGGCTCAAGCCTGACATATAAAACATGTAAGTTAGATCTATGTGGCTCCTAACTTAGGATAATATAAAAATGATGCACATTTTTCCTATGATAGTTTTACTCCTGGCATAAAAAACATGGTCTGCGAGTCATTGTCTAACAAACGATGCAAAATCATGGACAAGGCCAAAATATATGCTCATATGAAGTTTCATGGAAAAATGACTTGATTTTCCCTTGAAAATCACACATTTTCAAATTGGACCAAGGTAAAAAAAATGAAATGTAGAAGGTAAAACGTAAAATAAGGATTTTGATCTTGTAGAAATGGACACACTGATACTCTCTTCGAGTGATATTGAATCCATTGGCATGCTTGCATATCAGATTGATTAGAATTTAGCCCCGAAGCCACAGGAGAGAATGTCTAGATTCAAACAAGATAGAGAAATTCAGGGTCATGATATATTGTGTGATCTTTCTAAAGTAAAGCTGAACATACTTTGCTGAAATATATCTGAATGCATTGACGCAAAGAAATCACAAATCTGACTTCTAGATTGTGAGAGTTTTAGCTCTAAAGTCTTAGATGAGACTGAACTCTCTAGATATGTGAGAGAAATGAGTGGATATGTAAAATGAACTGGATTCAAATGAATTAATTCGAATTGAGCTTAAAATAGTCAATTCTAACACTAAGGAGCTAGCATAACATGGGATGACTAGTCATAGATTAAGAGAATTTCAACAAAGACACTCAAATTAAATGAGAGAGAGTGAGTTTGGTGTCAAGACAACTATCTAAAGCTCAAATTAAGGTACGTGAGCAAAAATTAACTTTGAACATAGAAATTGAAAAAAATTTATAGGAGCTTCGCGGGGATTGACAGGGTGTTACTACTTAGGATTATCCAAAAGATTAAGTGAGATCATTTCAACTGAAATGAATGGAAATGGAATGTTTATGATTTGAATTTGGCCTTGAAAATTGAAGCTATCACTGAAAATATCTGTTGACACTGAAATAGATATGAATGTAAAGATGGTGAGGTCAATTGATGTTCTAGTGTGAAGAAATTGCTGAAAATAGTAGAAATTGACCATTTTACTCCAACTTTGATTAATGTGAGCTAGAAAATGGGTTGTGGAAGCTTGATAGGCCTCACTCCAGAGTAGGTCTAGACGCTTCCCTATAGCCAATCCTATCACCAAAATCTCTTGAGGGAGCCTAAAACAAACCTAGAGAAGGGAATGAAACAAAGACTATACCCGACCAGACTGATAACCCGACACTAAACTCCCCTAGGTAGTGGATACAAGTGCATATAAATCCCAATCCCAAGGCTGAACCCTACTACAGTATAGTCTAATGGGTGGGAGGCTATACGAGCACAAATGATGAAGACTAGACTAACTCTAAAGGAAGCAATAAATCGTACTCTAAGAATCAGGCTAATAAAGATGTTAGTGTCTTGCAGCTGGATCGTAGGCCAATGGCCATCGGAGAACCACAAGAACATAACAATTCAAATGAAAATGCCAAACCAAATAGAAGGATCTCTCCTTGAAACGAAACCAGAGAAAGATCAAGGAAGATGCACTCTACCAAGGCAAGCTTGGTGTTCCAGCACAAGAACTACGGGATGAAGACCAATTCCCGGGTATTTCAGGGAATGAGAAATCCAATGTTCGAGCAGATCGAAAGGTGTAGCTGTAATAATCTACTGCCGGCAGTTCCAAAGTGCCGGAAAAGAACGCCTGTCCGAAGTACGACAAAGTGCTGACGTCTCCTGCTGCAGACGATGCCGAGCTGAAGGCGCGGTTGCGTGATGCGGACGGTGACACCGACGGAGTCACCGGTAGGAGATGAAGGCTTTGCCGGGTGCTGGTTGGGCCTGCACACGAACTGGGCTTGGTCTAGAGCCGGTTGAACCTAGCTACGATCAAAGATGGTAGGCTCGGCCTAGAGCCCAGACTTAACCCTATGTGTGGTCAGCTAGGGTAGGTCCAAATAGTTGTGGGCTTGGTAGGTTTGACTAGGGTATTGGGTTTAGTCTTAGTTGACTAGGTTTAGGTCAAGATGGGTTGGCACAGGAATGGGTAGGCTAGATAAATTGTGATGTGGCTTAGGGGTAAAATGGGGATAGAGAGATTAGGGCTAGAGAATGATGTTTCATGTGTGGAGATGGGTAAGGATTAGGGTCAAATGTGGCTGTTCGGCACTCAAGTGAGTGATGACCTAATGTGGGCTAAGGGACCACTCGGGTGAGGTGGAGTCCAAATGTGGGCCTCCTCACACGCTGCGCTTAGGAGCAAATGTAGGGTGGATTGGGCTAGGTGCCTCGAGTTAAATGAATCCTAAAGGAGAATGGAGGCTAGCTAAAGAGAACAACCCCAACAAATGTAGAGCAAGGGAGGCGCACGGCCCACCTCTCACCCAAATGTAGTGAGGTGGCACGCAGGTGAGGACTCCTACCAAATGTAGGATCCTCCTCTCCCTTTTGGACCTGATCCACTCGGTTAGGTGATAGCCACGTGTGCAAGATGAAGGGCTGAGATGTGAACGGTCAAAAAAGAGAGTTACCTCGAACAAATGTAGTAGCCGATGACCAAATGTACCCCCAAATGTGTGCCGGCCCTTGGAATGGAGAACCCTAGGCATTTCCTCCACTTGCCACGCAAATTCCAGAAATGTCCACGCCAAATCTCGATGCTCCTTGACTGGATGAGGAGCAAAAGTGTCCACGGACTGAATATGGCCAGAAGCTCCAAATGTCTGCTGGAAAATTGGCAGAGGTGGCCAGAAAACTCAGAATTTTTTGGCCAGCTCTAAGCTAGCCGAATTGAGTTCGATTCTCACCCGGATTCTTTCTTTCTTCTACTTTTTTTGTGGGCTTTTCTTTTCTTTTTCTGCCCTTTTTTCACTTTTTTCTCAATCTTTTCTCTCTGATTTTTCGGTGAGATTGTAGGCTGAAACCGAAATGAATTCTACACTCTTTTGCTTGGATTTGGCTAATGAAACATAACCAGACTTAAGGAATTCATACGAGAAACTAAGGGCAATCTTTGTGACTCGTAAGACTTGGTTTAAATCAAGTTTTCACTGTGGGAATTGACTGAAACTCTCAGCTGTAACTCGAGGGAATCAGGCCACTCCTTTGGCCAAATCTTAGTTCAAAACAAGCCAACGTCATTACACAATTCAAAACCCAAATTCTAATGCCCTAACCTTTAGTTTGCAGCTGTTGTCGTTTGCGGCCCACCATGAGGAGATGCAGCCTTCCCGGGAACAATGCTGGGCTCTATTCTTCCTTCGTGTCCAAGGGAGAATGCACCTTTGATTGCTGAAATTTGGATGGGGAAACCGTGGGCTGTGGATGCAGCAAGGGCCGAGGCACACCTTGGGGATCTTCAGCCAATATGCCACCGGTCGAGGGGTTGAGGAGAAGACAAGATAGGAGAGAAGAAGGGATGAAAGACCGTCGGTTTAGAGGGGCTTGTGTGACGGAGAAGGGGGACCAGCCACCGCCAGTGATTTGGAGGGGATTAAGAAGAAAAAGAGAGGGGCGCGAGAGAGCAAGAGAGAGACGTGAAGAGAGAGAGCTGAAGCTCAAATGAATTCCTTTCCTCAAAATTGCATGTGAAATCCAAATTACACAAGGTTTAAATACTAACCTATGTGACTCGGTTCATAGATGGATCGAACCGGTTCACTTTACGACAAAGAAAATGACTCGAGATACAAACCATCTCAGGCCACTCAACTTGAAGTAAAATGCATACGCAAATGAATATGGAATTGGTCATATTGCCCCTATCTAATGAAATGAACCCTTGTGCTTGGTGGGCGCAATGTGGGGACTCATCTGGGTTTCCGCTTTTCCCCATAAGCCAGCTTGGCCTACTTGAGCTAAGACCATGCTCAGCCGAGACTCCCTACCTACGTTCATTCTAGACCACAACAGAGGACTTGGATCAAGATCGACACTAGGATGGACTAGTCCTAAACTGGATCTCAGACTTTCATTTTGGCCTTCCTTGGTTGAATCTGCTCCCAAGTGCTGGTCTTTTCTGGATGTATCCACACCTAGAGCCTTTGCATCTCCGCCCTCACCACCCACTGCTCGTGCACTAAGTCCTGGTTTATCCTCCCTTGTTGTCACAGTGCCTTGCTTATCCTGTAGTTCCAGTCCTTCAGCCCTGGCTCGACTGCTCTCGCTGTGTTCAAACACGCTTCTAGGACGAGGTCTAGGTGGACCCGTATCAGATCCACCCTCCTTGGATCGAGCTTACCCCCAAGCTCGTGTCTCTGGGAAAGGTAAGACAATCTAATCAAAAGGCTCCCACAAAGTACCACTATCCACTCCTTTCCATTCGACTAATACTTCATAGTGGGATCTGCCCTATCTCGTGACCCATCTATGGTTCAAGATCTTGTTGGGTCGTGGTGCCAAATCTGGTAGTGGCTCTTCATGCTCAGTTATTGGGCCATGATGAGGTTTAAGCCGTGAAAAATGAAAAACTGGATGCACTTTTGTGGTAGGTCGTAATGCTATGCGATAGGCTCCCTTTCTTACCTTCTGCAACACACGAAAAGGCCCGTAATACCATGGTAAAAAGCTTAGAATATGGCTGCCTGAGTAGTGATTTTTGCCTTATAGGTAACCTTTTCAACCATACCATATTTCCCACTTCAAACTCTTTGTCCTTTCTACCCTTGTCATGTGCTTTCTTCATCCTTTCTTGTGCCCTCTTGATATTGTGTTTCAGCGCTGCTAATACCTCATCACGGTTGCGCAAGTCACAATCCACCTCATCATCTGTAGCGGTATTGCCTTCATAGCAGGAAATAGTTGGAGGTGGATATCCATAAAGTGCTTCATATGGTGTCATGCCGGTTCCAGAATGTAGGTTGGTGTTGTATGACCACTCAACCCAAGACAAGTATTGAACCCATGTGTTGGGCCTTTCCCCTGCGTAACACCTCAGATAAGTGTCCAAACCTTGATTCACCACCTTGCTCTGCCGGTCGGGTCTGACGATGGTGATCGGTGCTAGAATTGATAATTGTTCCAATCATTCTCATATACTCACGCCAGAATGTACTCATAAATATTGAGTCACGATCACATACTATAGTACGAGGCATCCCATGTAACTTCCCTACATAGTCCTCATAGACTGTGGCAACCATCGGCCCATGGTAGTTCTTTGGTAAAGGCACGAAATGGCTGTACTTTGTAAGATGGTCTACCACCACTAACACTACTTCTTTACCTTTTGATGTGGGCATGGCATCGATGAAGTCCATTCAGATGTTATGCCATGGCTTTTTTGGAATTGGGAGGGGGTTCATGTGACTTGGAGGTTTGGTTGCCTCATATTTCTCTCTTTGACATATGTTGCATGCTTGAATATAACTTCTAACATCGGCCTTCAGTCCTTCCCACCAGAATTGGGCCTTAATTCACCCAATGGTTTTTGTAACACCTTCATGACCCACTGTTGTGGAATCATGGAAATGCTTAAGCAATTCTTGCTTCAGGGTAGATTCTTTTGGCACCACTGCCTTGTCCTTACGGCACAACAGGTTGCCCTTCAATGAATATCATGGGATAGACCCCAGATTTTGTTGAAGGGAATGTTTCAACAATCTCATATTTTGGTCGGAGTCTTGCTCTGCTATTAACCTTTCCCATATATCAGTTTCAAAGACTGACAAAGTCATGATGTGCTCAGGCATACGTGAGAGAGAATCCACAGTTGAGTTCTCGGTTCCCTTCTTGTATTCTAGAGTGAAGTCATATCCAAGCAACTTAGCCAACCACCGTTGCTGAGTTGGAGTAGAAATTCGTTGCTTCACCATGTACCTCAAACTACTATGATCGGTCCTTACTATGAATCTTCGCCCTATTAAGTAGGGTCTCCATTTCTCCACAACTAACACTATTGCTAAAAGCTCATTCTCGTATGTAGACAATGGCTTCACTCTATTGGTTAGAGTCTTTGACATGAAAGCAATAGGGTGGCCGTTTTGGCTCAACAAAACACCGACTCCTATGTCACTAGCATCAGTTTCTACCACGAAATCCTTAGAGAAATCTGGTAGAACAAGTACAGGAGCACTCATCATGGTTGCTTTTAATTTGACAAAGGCTTCTCTAGCCTTGTCTGTCCAACTGAACTCTCCCTTCTTCAACATGTGTGTAAGAGGGGATGCAATCAATCCATAACCCTGAATGAATCGACGGTAGTAACCTGTCAACCCAAGGAGTCCTCTTAGTCTTTGAGGGTCCTTCGGTAGAGGCCACTGCTCTATGGCAATTAACTTCTCTGGGTCTGCTCTTACACCTTCTTCGGATACAATATGCCCTAAGTACCCGATTGATGATTGTCCAAAACTATATTTGGACCTCTTAGCGAATAAGGTGTGCTCCCTTAAAACTTGCAACACAATTCTAAGATGTTCAGCATGCACATTCACATTCACATTCACATTCACATTCTTACTATAAACTAAGATGTCATCAAAGAAAACTAATACAAATCTCCTAAGGTATTGCCTAAAGATGTCATTCATACATCTTTGAAAAGTAGTTGGGGCATTGGTAAGTCCAAACAACATGACTAGAAATTCATAATGACCATCATGGGTCCTAAATGCTGTCTTGGATATATCACTTTCGGCCATTCGAATCTGATGATATCCAGCTCTAAGGTCAAGTTTAGAGAATACAGATGCTCCTGTCAACTCATCAGGTAGTTCATCAATGACCGGTATAGGATGACGGTCTTTGACTATAGCATCATTTAAGGCTCTGTAATCTACACAAAACCTCCATGTGTTATCCTTCTTCTTCACAAGTAGCACGGGTGAAGAGAAAGAACTAGAACAAGACCGAATAATACCTGATTCCTTCATTTCTTTCACAAGTCTCTCTATTTTGGCCTTTTGTGTATATCCATATCGATAAGGCCTTACATTTACTGGTTCTGTTCCATTGGTCAACACGATACGGTGATCATAGGTACGTTGAGGTGGTAACCCTTTGGGTTCTTCAAAAATATCACCGTAGTCTCCTAGCACTAACTGAATTTCACTCGGTATCACCTCTTCATCTTGCTCTACTTCTGCCACATCTTTTGCCATTGACATTAACCATAACTGGTTGTTGTACCGTCAGGGCCCTAATGGCTGCTTTAGGTTCTACTGTTGAATTCACGGCCTTGAGGGTCACTTGGCCTTCGCCACCCTCCTTAGGAAAACTCATGGTCATCCTTCTGAAATCCCATGAAATGGTTCCTAAAGTTTCTAACCATTGTACTCCTAGGACTACATCTACGCTACTCAAGGGTACTACTAGCAAGTCCACTTTGAAAGGAACTTTTTGTAGAAGAAGTTCCACGTCTTTGCACTTGTTGTTGCAGGACAGGCTAGCACCATTAGCTATGAGTACCTTCAATGGAGATTGGGTCTCCTTTTTGCAGTTGATCTCCTTAGCCACTTGTTCACTCACAAAGTTATGGGTGGCTCCTGAGTCCAATAACACTAGTACTCGCTTTCCACCTAGTTTTACCAAAACTCTCATGGCATTGGGCCTATCAGGATCGGCCAATAGGTGACACACACTGTCAATGTTGCTTATTGGCTCAGGGTCCTCTTCTTTCACTTGTGGGATAGTGCTCTCTGTTGTCATAGGAGGCTGCTCCTCCTCATCTAAACTATCCTCAATAACTTCAAAAAGTTGAAGCTTTTTACACTTATGACCCTTCTCATATTTATCCTTGCAATAGAAGCATATGCCTTTTGCAATCATTTCCTCTCGGTCTTGCCTAGTAATGTACGTAGTAGGGATTCAGTCAGGTATGGTGGTTGAGGTTCATCCCTTCTAACCGGTGGTGGGGGATTCCTAGGTGGGTTAGGTCGTGGCCTACTTGGTTCAGGATATCGTGTGATTTTCTTCAAAGCCATCTTCTTTTTCTTCTTCTCTTCAATGGTCTGGGCTTTGGTGAAACATTCAGCCAAGTTTGTGTATTTCTCAGTACCCATACTGATTTGAATCTCCTCTTTTGAACCACCTATGAATGCTGGAGACTTGGGAGTCCAAGATACCATACTGGCAAGGTTCTCAAATTGCCCTTGATAGTCTTGCATAGACGCGGTCTGCTTGAGGTTTTTTAGCTCTATGTCATAGTCCACATACATGGACTCGCCAAACCTATACTGCACGAACTCCTTAAACTCTTCCCAATCATTGACTGGTTGGTTTTTTGCCATCTCCACCATCTCCTAACTTCACCTTCAAAATGTAAGGATGCGGTTTGAATCCACTCATGCTCTGGAATCATCTGGCACATGAAATATTCCTCCACTTGGAAGATTCAATCTTGTGCTTCCCTGTCATTGAAGCGAGGAAAATCTATCTTCACCGATGGGGTCATCGGAATATATTGTTGTCTATTTTGTGTTTCCCTACACTCTCTATAATCTTCCCATTCTTCTTCTTCAATCCTTTGTTGGTTCCTGATATCTTGACCCATGGGTGGGGGTCTGAACGGTTCCCTATGAGGTTCTCCTTGAGCTCGTTGAAGCTCTCTGTTCTCATATTCTGCCCTACTTGGCTGGCCCTCATCTGTTCTGGCTCCGGTACTACTACCGCTCTTGTCTGTTGGTTGGGTGCTTGGTTTAAGTTTAGGGTTTCCTCCTAGAATGCCTTTTCCCTTGTCAGGATTGGTTGGGTGTTCATACACTTTCTACCTACTAGCTTCAAGGTTGATAGACATGGTCTTCATCATCTCCTTAAGGACTTCTATCTCATCGAGCTTATCTAGCTTTTTCTTGTATTCTTCCATCTCATGACGCATTCGGAACACCTCATTCTCAATGTGGACCATTCTTCCTATAGCATGAGTCTCTGTTTCTAACATGGATGGACTACAAAAGCTGAAATCTGCAACTTGAAACCAAAAGTTCAAACCTAAAAAATCCGTCCAAAACTCTAAAAAACATGAAACTTGGTTGAAAAATACTAGTCTCACTAAGAAATCCAATGCCACCAAGTTCAGTTTCTAATTTATCTCCAATCAAAGTCGATCTGCTTAGAAAGTAGGGCTGCACACGAGCCGAGTCGAGCTCGAGCTCGGCTCGACTCATGTTTAGTCAGCTCGAGCTCGACACGAGCTTCATAGCTTCAGCTCGAGCGGCTAGTTTAAACCTGCCTTCCTTTTTCGCTGCAACTGAAGGCTATACATGGGACGACGTGGGGAGGAGAGCGTATTGAAAAAAGAGAAAAAGGGAAGGAAATGACGATGTGGGGAGGAGAAAAGGAGAAGAAGGGGCATGTTGGAAAAAGAGAAAAAGGGAAATGATGATGTGCGGAGCAGGAAGTGTGTTGGGAAAAGAGAAAAAATGAAAGAGTGGTGAGGAAAGAGGAACGGCTGAGTGGGTGAAGAGATGGAAAAAAAGGAGGGAAATTAGAAAATTTAAAAACCAGTTTAATTTTCAGCTAATTGATTTAATATAATGAGTTGAGTCAAGTTTAAACTAGTTGAGTTCTTGCAACTCGAACTCGACTCGTTTATAAATGAGTCGAGCTCGAGCCAAGCTTTTGCGAGCGAGTTCGAGTCGAGCCCGAGTTGGCTCAACTCGTTGTGCAGCCCTATTAGAAAGTCATGCCTTGACTTGGGTTGTCAAGTCTGTCGCCTGTTCTTCTGCCGCGCAGGAATCTTCTGGCGACAGGGGTCCACTCAAAAAATTATAACTTTTCAATGCTAACACCAAAAAATCTGACATTTGGACTGGAGAGTCCCTAATCTCGATAAATTCCGACACCGGAGATGGCAGCACCGGCCACCGAAATCCAGCATAGTTTCTGGTTTTTCAAAAACTGTAATACGCAGGCTGGAGATGAGGAGTTTCTGCCTCTGCCACACCAACAGACTCCGTTTCACACGAAATTTGGACAGAAGGTATCAGAAATAATTACGAATAGGTGGGTAGGGAGCTCGTTCGCCGATCACCTGAAATTTACCTGATTTCCTCGTTTGATTGGGCTGGATTGATCATAGTTTACCAAAATGGTTGTGACTCCAAAAACAATGGGGCTTCCAACCGACTGTTAATCAGCTGAGACAACTAAAACACCAACTTCTTTGAATCAATGCCCGCTGCTACTAATACTGACTGAAAACCAAACTGAAATTCTGCTATGCTACCATCAAACCAAACTAACCCTGGTGGAATCTGAAAATTGAGTACGGCAGCCTCTCAAGATGGCTCTGATACCAAACTGATAGGACCTCGCTCCGGAGTAGGTCTAGACGCTTTCCTACGGCCGATCCTATCCCCAAGATCTCTTGAGGGAGCCTAAAACAAACCTAGAGAAGGGAATGAAACAAAGACTCTACCCAACCGGACTGATAACCTGACACTAAACTCCCCTAGGTAGTGGATACAAGTGTGTATAAATCTCAATCCCAAGGCTGAACTCTACTACCGTATATTCTAATGGGTGTGAGGCTATACGAGCACAAATGAAGAAGACTAGACTAACTCTAAAGGAAGCAATAAATTGTACTCTAAGAATCTGGCTAATAAAGATGTTGGTGTCTTGCAGCCGGATCTTAGGCCAATGGCCACCGGAGAACCACAAGAACACAACAATTCAAATGAAAATGCCAAACCAAATCGAAGGATCTCTCCTTGAAACGAAACTATAAAAAGATCAAGGAAGATGTACTCTACCAAGGCAAGCTTGGTGTTGTAACACCCCATAAGTTTAGTCTTGTATCGAAGTCCAACACAGGAACCACGGGCTGAAGACCGATTCACGGGTATTTCAGCTACATGGAATGAGAAATCCAGTGCTGGAGCAGGTCGAAAGGTGTCGTTGTAATAAACTGCAGCCGGCAGTTCCGAAGTGCCGGAAAAGAATGCCTGTCCAAAGTCCGAAAAAGTGCCGACGTCTCCTGCTGCAGATGACACCGAGCTGAAGGGTGTGTGATGCGGATGGTGACGCCGACGGAGTCACCGGTAGGAGATGAAGGCTTCGCTGGATGATGGCAGGGCCAGCACACGAACTGGGATCGGTCTAGAGCCGGATTGAACCTAGCTACGGTCAAAGATGGTAGGCTCAGTCTAGAGCCCGTACTTAATCCTATGTGTGGTCGGCTAGGGTAGGTCTAAATAGTTGTGGGCTTGGTAGGTTTAACTAGGGTATTGGGTTTAGTCTTAGTTGACTAGGTTTAGGTCAAGATGGGTTGGCACGGGTATGGGTAGGCTAGATAAATTGTGATGTGGCTTATGGGTAAAATGGGGATAGAGAGATTAGGGCTAGGGAATGATGTTTCAGGTGTGGAGATGGGTAAGGATTAGGGTCAAATGTGGATGTTCGGCACTCAAGTGAGTGACGACCTAATGTGGGCTAAAGGAGCCGCTCGGGTGAGGTGGAGTCCAAATGTGGGCCTCCTTACACGAGGCGTTTAGGTGGCTTCTAGTGGGAACAGCTTAGGAGCAAATGTAGGGTGGGTTGGGCTAGGTGCCTCGAGTTAAATGAATCCTAAAGGAGAATGGAGGCTAGCTAAAGAGAACAACCCCAACAAATGTGGAGCAAGGGAGGCCCATGGCCCACCTCTCACCCAAATGTAGTGAGGTGGCATGCGTGTGAGGACTCCTACCAAATGTAGGATCCTCCTCTCTCTTTTGGACCAGACCCACTCGGTTAGGTGATAGCCACGTGTGCAAGATGAAGGGCTGAGATGTGAACGGTCAAAGAAGAGAGTTACCTCGAACAAATGTAGCAGCCGATGACCAAATGTACCCCCAAATGTGTGTCGGCCCTTGGAATAGAGAACCCTAGGCGTTTCCTTCACTTGCCACGCAAATTCCAGAAATGTCCACACCAAATCTCGATGCTCCTTGACTAGATGAGGGGCAAAAGTGTCCACGAACTGAATATGGTCAGAAGCTCCAAATGTCTGCTGGAAAATTGGTAGAGGTGGCCGGAAAACTCGGAATTTTTTGGTCTGCTCTAAGCTAGCCGAATTGAGTTCGATTTTCACCCGGATTCTTTCTTTCTTCTACTTTTTTGTGGGCTTTTATTAAAGATTGTGAAAGAAGAAAACAAGAGGGAAAAGAGGAAAACGAGAGAAGCGGAAGAAGTTAATTTATTCATTGTAGACTACACAATATATATAGTCTTTGATTTTGGTGATAGACACCTCAAATGTTGCCTAAGATCAAGGATTAGCTCTAGATAAGATCTTAAGAAGATTGATCCACCTTATCTGCCTTATCTTGATAAGGCACATCTTTTTCAACAGCTTTTCTTTTTCTTTTCTTTTTTTTCTGCCCTTTTTCATTGTTTTCTCAATCTTTTCTTTTTGATTTTTCGGTGAGATTGTAGGCTGAAACCGAGAATGAATTCTACACTCTTTTGCTCGGATTTGGCCGGTGAAACATAACCAGACTTAAGAAATTTGTACGAGAAACTAAGGGCAATCTTTGTGACTCGTAAGACTTGGTTTAAATCAAGTTTGCACCGTGGGAATTGACTGAAACTCTCGGCTGTAACTCGAGGGAATCAGGCCACTCCTTTTGCCGAATCTTAGTTCAAAACAAGCCAACGCCATTACACAATTCAAAACCCAAAATCTAACGCACTAACATTTACTTTGTGGCTGTGGTCGTTTGCTGCCCACCATTAGGAGATGCAGCCTTCCCGGGAGCAATGCTGGCCTCTATTCTTCCTTCATGTCCAAGGGAGAATGCACCTTTGATTGCTGGAATTTGGATGGGGAAACCATGGGCTGTGGATGCAGCAAGGGCCGAGGCACACCTTGGGGATCTTCAGGCAATATGCCACCGGTCGAGGGGTTGAGGAGAAGACAAGATAGGAGAGAAGAAGGGAGGAAAGACCGTCAGTTTAGAGGGGCTTGCGTGAGGGAGAAGGGGGACCAGTCGCCGCCGGTGATTTGGAGGGGATTGAGGAGAAAAAGAGAGGGGCGCGAGAGAGAGACGTGAAGAGAGAGATAGAGCTGAAGCTCAAATGAATTCCTTTTCTCAAAATTGCATGTGAAATCCAAATTAGACAAGGTTTAAATACTAACCTATGTGACTCGGTTCACAGATGGATGGAACCGGTTCACTTTACCACAAAGCAAATGACTCGAGATACAAACCATCTTGGTCCACACAACTTGAAGTAAAATGCATAAGCAAATGAATATGGAATTGGGCGTATTGCCCCTATCTAATGAAATGAACTCTTGCGCTTGGTGGGGGACTCGTCTGGGTTGCCGCCGAGACTTCGGATTTTCCCCATAAGCCAACTCGGCCTACTTGAGCTAAGACCATGCTCAGCCGAGACTCTCTACCTAGGTTCATTCTAGACCACCACTAAGGACTTGGATCAAGACCGGCACTAGGATGAACTAGTCCTAAACCAGAGCTAAGACTTTCAATTTGGCCTTCCTTGGTTGAATCTGCTCCCAAGTGCTGGTCTTCTCTGGATGTATCCAGACCTAGAGCCTTTGCATCTCCGCCTCGTCGCCCATTGCTCGTGCACTAAGTCCTGGTTTAG
This sequence comes from Nymphaea thermarum, assembly GCA_011799765.1. Taxonomy (NCBI): domain Eukaryota; kingdom Viridiplantae; phylum Streptophyta; class Magnoliopsida; order Nymphaeales; family Nymphaeaceae; genus Nymphaea; species Nymphaea thermarum. The sequence continues at coordinate 21,119 of JAANDH010000800.1, read as the reverse complement.
CCTCCCTTGCTGTCACGGTGCCTTGCTTATCCTGTAGTTCCAGTCCTTCAGCCCTGGCTCGACTGCTCTCGCCGTGTTCAAACATCCTTCTAGGAGGAGGTCTAGGTAGACCCATATCAAAGCTCCTAGTGATCTATAAATTTGAGAATTTTTGTGATTGTGTTGGTAAGACAAAATTCTCAGATGTTCCATAGCTGTTTCATGAAAATTGGGTGAAATGGGAATGACCAAAGGTAAAATGGTCATTTTTCTTACTAGCAGCAAGACGAGTGATCTAGGTCCAGCTGCCTAACATTTGGATTATGAATTTCATGTTTGTGTGATCTTTTGGCCTTGGTATTTGAAAAAAAAAAAACATTTGAGAAAATCAACACAAAATCTTCATTAAAATGGGCAAAATGGCCATTTTGGGAACAAAAAATTTAGGATGTCTATAGTTGTTCATTCACTGGGTTCAGTTTTTTGCTAGGCTTGGTCCTAGGTAGGCTCAAGCCCTAAGTGAGCCTACTGGGCTCAATTTAAGGCTTGGGTGATTCTAATTTAGGTTTTATGCAAGTCCAAACTTAGATACATGAAGAAATAATGCACATATCAGTTTTAGACAACTTTGCTACTGGTGTAGAAATCATGCACTGAAGAATATGTTCCGAGCTTGGTTCGAGATGGCTAGCTCAAATCAGGTAGAAATGGTAGAAATGAACAATCATTTTATAGAAATGATGGCTTTAAAGCTGAAATTTAGGTACTGGAACTGGGAAGCACACTGAAAATTATTAGCTAACTCTAAAGAGATTCTAACGTGGTTTGATCAGAGTTGCACATGTTCAACTGACATAAAATGGTCAAAATTAGGGTAAATGGTCCATTTTTGGCTAAAATTAGGCTGCGTGATTGTTTTGGGGGACTTGGATGGGATGGAATCCATCTTGAATGAACTAGTGGCAGATGATTCTGAGGGCTTCTACAGTCTTCCTATGAAAATATGTCAAAATGAAGGGTCTAGGGGCAAATGGTCAAATAAACAAGGGGGCTGACCTAGGGAGCTAGGGTTTTCCTAGGTTCCGATGGGCTAGTTAGCTGATTGAAATTGAAATAAGCTAGTTTGGAGGTGACCTAGGGTCGCCCTTGAGTTGGGGTTTTTCTAGGTTTCAAGTTATGGTGGACCCTATTGGGGATGTTTGATGGGATTATCTGACTTTGCCCTAGAGCCACAAACCAAACAAGTGGGAAATGTGTCAAAGAACATTAGTAAAACAGATGACATAGAAGTTCAATGGTCATTTTGAAAGGGAAAATTTGCGGTGTTCACATACCCCTACATTTTATTTTCATGTCTACAAAATTTCATTCTATACTCCAAGTCCGTTCAGTCATTGCATCCCTAAAAACAAATGTGCTCCTCCCATCACTAAAGGGCAAAGCTCTACCATTTCTTATGGACAACAACCCTTACATCGCAAAGAATTGTCATTCTCCATTACCACTTTAAATTTTGTTTGTTCCAACCCCAAATAACATATTTGAATGAAATTACCCATATAAATATTAGGTTGGGTGACCTTGCTTTCTTATGTGATTGTTAATGAAAGTGAAACCCTTATGATCGGCTTTTCGGCTCACTTGGGGCTCAAGTGTGTTTAGATTTCTTTCTTCATAACTCTGACTTGTAGGTGCGGCTGATAACAAAATGGTATCAAAGCCTTCGATCATTGCTCTGCATGCCATGGCATGGCAGGTAAGAAAGCTCCCCCTGCATCGGAGACGTTCCACAAGCAGGATGAGGAGGCTCAGCAGATTGTTGAACAGTTATATGGAATGCATGGATATGAACTACAACAACATGGTCAGTGAATAATAGACATTAATTAGTGACTCCAAACCAATGAGAAAACAACAAATGCTCACCACATGTTAGACAAGTCCTGAACAATACCAATCATCGCACAGTTGCTGACAATGCCTCATTGTCTCATAGTCATGTAGGCTCAAAAAGAACCCACCACAATCTTAATGTCCTCCATTCCACCATCTGCTTATATAGTACAACAGCGAACATTAGCCACTCCCTAGTTCATCTTGCAATGGGGAATACACGTTTTCATTGAAATCTCTGAAAATGGACTTCCCATGTTTTTCAGGTTAAGACCCACTCGTATGGGCCTCTCAAGCAATGCAGTACTTTAAATGTCAAAATATTCCAGTGGAGCAATACGTAGACCATGTTACTGTCCATCTAAAAGGCACCACAATCATATGATACTTCTGCCTCATTGCCTAGCAAGACAAACCCTCATGTCACCAGTTCGTGAAGGCACTAGTGGCACGCTTCGATCCATTTGGCTATTTCGATTATAATGCTGAGTTGTCAAAAATTCAGTAGAGGGAATCCATTGGGTATCAAACTGAATTCAACGAGATCAATACTATGGTTCATGACTGACTACAAAAGGCATTGATATGGAGCGTTTATTGGCGGACTGCATGAGGATGGCCAAATTGATGTCAAGAAGCTCATCCACAGTCCCTTCTAGAGAGCTTCGAGTTGGCTAGAAGCCGAGGAGAAGTACCATATGTAGGGAATTGGTTTTGAGGAAGGGATGTCTCCACGTGATCCAATCATCAGACTGACTGCGAACCATAAGGATTCCACTGATGGCATGCAGCCTGTTAACAATGTAGATGGAAGTAAGCAAATCTTAGTTAAAAGACCTAGTCCATAACAGATTAAAGATAAGATAGGTAGAAAACTGTGTTTCCAATGTGATGAAAAATGGACTGCAAGGCACACTTGCAAAAGTTTTTACATATACTTGACAGATGAAACCGAAAATGAAGCTATAGAGGTGGAAACACATGAAGAGGCAGAAGTGAATCCAAAACCATACGCATGAGTTTTCTTTTCATGCACTTACTGGAGACAATGCTTCTCAAGTGATGCGGGTGGCCAGGTCTATACTTATTAAGAAGTAGCTCTGCTGTTATTTACATTAGGACCCTCTCATAAACAAAATATCAAGTACTCTCAATTTGGAGTTTAACAAGGCAATAGATATTCAAGCAGTTCTTATTAACAAATCTATGCAACCAACAGACACCTCAAAAAAAGCAAAAGAGAGTGAAAAGAAACAAAGAGAGATCTAAGTAGAAGCTTGAAGGATTTCTGTACGGTTAAGTAATAAAAGGGAACGAAGCCCTCTTCCCTAGCAGTCATGCATCATTCCTCTTCTTTAATTCTAACTTTTGCATGCGAGAATCTCGGGATGATCTGAAGGGAAAAGTAAGCTTGCTAGAAGTTTCAAGCTGTCAAATTTGCTTCTTGCACACGTTTTTGTAACAGAAAACCTTCGGTTGGGATGAGAAACCTATTCACAATTAAACCTGCGCCAGTAAATAGCATGTACCCAGGTAGGCATGGCAAGGGCCGAACTAGTGAATCGGTGTTAAGGTGGCTTACATGAGAACCGTGTTCTACCACTTCATCATAGGGGTGTATTCAGTCTTTTCTTCATATCTCAATTTTGTCACTTCTAGATTGCTATCAAAGGTATGCTTGTCATTTCCAGCCCTTAGACCCAGTGTGACATGTTAGGGGGCTTAACATATGACCTGCACTGACCTGCGAGAGACCAGTTGTACCTTATCATGAATTACATCTACATCCTCATCAATTGTAGAACGAAAACTCGGGTTAGCAGTTGCAAGACTACCAATGGATACGGCCTGTTGTCTGTTGAGACAAATCAAGACTATCACGCAAGAACCTTAAGGCCGTGTCTGAAGCTGGATAGATGAGAAAAGAGATGGAACCAAAGCCCGTGATAGTAAACAGCACTCTCCCAATATGTAGATTTGGGACGACAGAGGCTCATCTCCATTCTCCATTCGACTACCATGACCCCATCTTTGAAGTGCACATTTTGAAAAGAAAAAAGAAAAACTAGAAATATGAAGAGAAAACAGATCAATTTTGACTGCAGTCTGCGGCCTGTTAACAGAACCATCTTGCCAAACACATTGAATGTCCAGAACAAGGAATACACAAGAATTTGTTAACAGTCGTAGCAGTTGATTCTGCTGCATCATAATTATAGATTGGCATCTCCGCTCGCTCAGGCATTAAGCAAGCTGGCACAATCTCCATAGATTTAGACAATGACAAACATAGAGTTCTCTTCTTGACAGCATATCATCTAAGCAGATTCATGAACGACCGATCAAAAGAAAATGGGCATCCGATCTTAATCCAGGAGGACCTCTTTTGAGTAACTTCCTTATCATGACAATTTCATCTTCGAGGACATCAACTTCTCCCTGAGGGTGAAACTCTGGACCCAGTATTGGCAGCTTGCGCATTTGCCATTTGAATTGCACGACGGAGTTCAGCTAGGAAGTCCATCTGCAGATAGAAACATATCATGGCAGGCTCAAAGAGTCAACCAAAAGACAGAAACAAAACATAGCTGATCAAAGGAACAGACCTGATGGGGTAGCTTTACGGATCCCCATGCTGATCCGCTAGAGCCCGAGTATATAACTGGTTTTTCTACACCGTGAAAACCAAAACCAGCATCAGCTGCGATGCTTAAAAGTACAAAGACAAGAACCATGGTAAATGATATAAAACATACCAACATCCAGAATTGAATGCATATCAGCTGACATGCATAAGTATTGGCCATAAAGTGACATAAGGGCTGGAAAAATGAGCATTTTTATCTGATTAAATATTTTCATTCTGTCATTTTTAAACGAAAACAGAAAATCATCAGATATAAGCCGCATATTTGCAACACATATGGTTTTCCAAGGTTCTGAATACGAGATGAAAGTTCACATTTAGAACATTGCCAGATGCAAAAAAAAAAAAAAATGTTCCCTATGTAACACGGGTACTGCTCTTAAGGAGAAGTACCCGTACCGTACCCATAAGATACTGGTATGGGTACTGGTACGTACTCGGGTACGGCATTGACCGTACCGAGTACGGTCAATGTACCCGAGACGTACCAAGTCCAAAATTGTCCACAGGTTAGGGATTTTTTTTAAAAAACAAAAGAAAAAGAAAATGCAGCATTTGCATTTCACCCACAGCAACCAGTGGTGCTAACTGCTCAGGTGAACAGTAAGGGCAACTCCGGCGACCACCATCCATCATTTTCCACCAAGTGATCGAGTATTCCGGTGAACGGCGACTCCTCCGGTGAAAGGTGATGCCTTTGCCATGGTATTCAAGCATCATCGGCTGATCCATCACCTGATTTGGGTGTTTTTTCTCTGTCCAACGTTTAAGCTTTTTCCATCTCCGACAGCTGCACCCATCGTCTGACAGCCTTTCCCATCAACCGGAGACAAGTATTTTCATCATCCGTCAACTTCTTTGCTTCTGCCACTATCCCTTTCTTCGATTTGAAGTTTTGAACTGCTCTGTTTGCAGTTCAGATGCTGAAATAGACCATTATCGCCTGATTTGTGTGTTTTTCTGGTCTGCCAGAGTTAACCTGATTTGTGTGTTTTTCAGTCAACATCGTTGGAGCTGCATATGTGCACTTATGTGTAGTATCTATCAATTTATTTTGGATGATGATTTATGAATATGCTATTCTGTTTGTTTGAATTCCTATATATATACACACACACACACACACGTGTGTGTGTTTGTACGGCCTTACCAGCGCACCCAAGTTTTTTGAGAATGGTCTGTACCATACCCACACTCTGTACCTATACCGGCATCCGTACACCTATGTCACATGGACTCCTCAAAAAAGGAACAGCACCCGTGGCGACACGATGCTGGTGCTGATACGAGTACCGCTCTGACACATAGTCCAACCTCATTCTTTCTTATTCTAGTTCAAAATATCTTCTGTTCTTTTTTTTCTTCTCTATGCCCCTTTCTTCTTTATGTATAGTAATAAAAGTAAAAAGAAAGGACCGATTAAGCTAAGAAACAAGCTAAAATTATATATATTATGAATACATACATTTGTATAAATAAAGTAAATATATTATATATATACACCCTCGCCGCACCTTCACACCCAAATTTTTGGGGATACTCGCACCGGCTGCACCCCGCACTCATTTGACATAGCCGTACACGTACCCATGTAACATAGGTTGTTCCTCAAGAAAAGAAAAACTATTTCTTCTCATCTTGTCTTTTACCCTTAGCATGGAAAATTTTTTATCATCTTGTCTTTTCCCTTAGCATGGAAACTTTTACCTAATAGATGTTCTTATAACCACTTCATCTTGTAGAGCTAATGAAATTGCTTACTGAGTAACAACCAAATGTATTGAAGATGGCAAAAAAACATAGAAAGCAAAGATTTTTCTAATTTAAAAGCAAAAACAATCGAGATTACTGAGGGATACAAGTGTCACAAATTCGTACCTCAAATAAGCAAAATTGAAGAAGACTTCAGAATATAGACATGAAAGTCAAGATAATTTGTTGAAAATTGTGATTCCCAAGAAGAGATATTCTCAGGATAGAAAAAAATCGGAAGACAGTTGAGCTCAAGGACTCATAGCTGCTGATTTTGTTCAAACATTCCTAGTGAGGTAAAACTTTAAAAACCATAACCGGTGAAAATGTCTTGTACAGAGTCTACATACATTTATTTTACTAGATTAAGGAACAGAATTTTATGGGAAAAAAAGACACACTCTTACTTATTTTTGGGATCAATTCACAATAAACTAATGCATGCATCCTATCTCAGCTTGTCAACAACTCAAGATCAACTTTAGGTGAAGTCAATCAGGAAAAGGTTAATGGCATGGAACCCCTAGACAATAACAACAGCAACATGTTGCATTTTTTGTTTGATGAATCATGAATGTGTAGACCTAAGCACAAGCTCTGTCTAGATTAGTCTTCTGACAGAGCGTAACATATCCCTAACTTTCATAGCAGAAAACATGTAAAAGACAAATACCTGTTATCCCTATCGATGGATCATTATAGGAGTCCATAGCCACTGCCCAACCTGTCTCAAGAAAGCATTGAAAGAGAGAGACTAAGATAATCTGAACATAAAATGAACAGTACAAAGACAGCACAAAAGTCTCTTAGCTTAGCAAAATTCTGGTCTTCCAGTAGCTAAACCCTTGAATAGTCAATGATCCCCGTTCCTAAGTATTGGTGAAAAATCAGCTAGTATCCTCCAGCATATTTAATTTAAAGAATTGAACATATCTCTAGGATATTGGGAACAAGCAGCCAAATTTACATCCAGTGATATACTATAAGTGGACTATCTTTAAACAGATGATATTATCTACTTTTCTTTACTGAGAGAGGCTGTACCGAAGCAAAACTTTCTTTTACATGTCCACAAAGCACTACATGAAAGATAGTGCTGACAATAAAAGAAATTCAAGTGCATATTCTGCAAGAGATCAGACAAATGACAATTCCTATTCGGCCAGCAGTTAACCATGTCAGGAATCCAGTTAATAGTAAAACAATTTGTTCACGATTATGAAGGTGTGGACATACGTTCAACCATTAGTTGCGCAGCCTCGCTGCTACTGCATCCCTCAACAACAATAAACCCTGAATTTGAACCCTCGCTTTGGTAGTTGCTGCTAACAGAATCTCCATGATCAGCGGCAGACGTATTTCTGAAAGTAGACAAGCCTTTTTCTCCTTCATTGCTCTGAGAGTTGTTTATTCTGTCAAATCGATCTGTCCACATTGCAAAGCAGACAAACTCACAGAAGCGAAAAGACAAGACAATTCTAATAAACATTGCTTGTGGATTTCAAAAGTAGCCTGCTATGAGGCTACACTGGACAATCTATGTGCAAGTGTGCCCTAGTGTTTCCAAAAAACAGATCTACTGTCAATACTCGAAATATATATTCATCCAACAGGATAAGAAAAGCAATAACATGGTACTCCATAAGGAAAGATAGACACAATGACATCAAAACACTCGGCAGAATATGTAGGAGATAGACATCAAATGGCAAAAAACTCAGTGGTAATCGACATTAACCTACTTGTGCACAAGGTCTAATAACTAGCATAAATAATGACACCTTTGCATAAATTCATAGAGGTTATTTAAAAGTAGAGCACAAGTTTACACAGTCAACTGGACAGTAGGAGAGCATGTAGACACAAAAGTCAACTAGTGAAGAACCAAATGCTGTAAACGCATGATGTAAACTACATTAGTCAGGTCCAAAGTTAGATATGCAACATGACAAAAAAAAAAATCACAAATAAACTTTTTGAAATTAAAAAGTCACAAAGTATATTGAAAATTTCAGGAAAAAAAATACAAAAATAATCAGAAGAGATTAGGAAAAATAGGGGAGAAATTCTCACAGTTAAAAAAACATGAATCAAATAAACATAACAAACCAACAAGTATATCCTACCAGAACATGAATGCTTCCAGTAGAAGCAATTAAACAGACAGCTTAAAATACTGTCAGTATTTAAAAGGGTATCAAAGTAAATAAGTTCTAATTGTGCTCGACTTCTTGAAGCCTTCACAACTTAATGGTCAAAAACCGAAATCCCTTATTTTGGAAATCAGACACAGGCTCACACAAGAAAAACCAGGAAAGCTCCAATTTTGTGGTATGAATAAGCCCTAAATCGTATTATTTTACTTTCAATGTATAAGAACTTCCTTCATGACAAACATAATCTTTAGCCTTAAGAAATCTAAACAACTTTAGGCTCAAAAAGGTTTTTTTTTTTGAAGTTGTAGTGTATGATAGATGTAAGTTACACCATAGTAGTAGCATAGTCACATCCCTGAAACCTACAACACATGGACATGCTTGGAAGGGTGTCATACTCATGTTAATACAGCAGGACATGGGTGCAGATGGGGGACATGTCTTGGACCTAGAAAAACCGTATTTTGTATTTTTTGGTCTGTTTTTATATTTTTTGCTTAGTAATTTATATTTATGAATATAGATAATAAGATATATATGTTTTTGTTTGCTTAAAATTTTATGTTATTGTGTGTGTGTGTGTATATATATATATAGACACACACACAATAACATAAAATTTTAAGCAAACAAAAACATATAGCCCTGCACCCAAGTTTCCCGAAAATGCTTTGCACCAAACTAGTTTCGAGGTATATCACCACAGTTCTCATTCATACTTATGTTATATAACATATAACATATTGTATGATATGCTACGTACATGCAACACCAGAAGATCACCAATACACAGAAACAGACAATAACAAATATAAATATGAAAGAATCTCAGATGAGCTACAAATAGAGCTCCATGTGAGAGGATTAATCTCAGATCTAGTCTGCAAGGAAAAGCTTGAGCCTGACCAAAAACTAATAGCTTAAGAAGCACAGCTATGGCTCTTTTTCAACAAAACTTAATTCTGTTACTACTCTAATTCTTAATAAAGCAAGTTTTCATAACCTTTTTTGGCATTATGCTCGATATCTAAATTCCTAAGGGATGCAACATAACAGCTCAGTGGCAGGCAATTTCTCTACTCTTAACCCAAGTTCTTACCAAAACTATATGCATGTTTGTGTTTGTGTATGTGAATGAAAAATCATAAGCATTTCTGCACTAGCAGCATTTAGATGACAAATCAGCAGCTTACAGAAACATACTCAAGGTATTAAAAGGTCAGAACTTGATTGACAAAAAAATTAGTAACCAACCTGAAGATTTGCGCCTATTCAGAAGGCGATTCCTGCAACAATGATTCAGAAAAATTAAAATAATGCCTAGCAAACACAACTTGATAACATGAGCACTACATGAACAAGAAACAACTGCAGCTATTCATAAAAAAAACTGCAGGCACAACATGGACATAAAAACACAACTTGACAACATGAGCCACTATATGAAGAAGAAACAACCACAGCTACAAAATAGACATAAAAGGGCAATATGGTATAAAAAAATCTGACACAAGCGTTGAACCTCTATTATAACTATTGTGAATATGGGCAGGTTGACGACTTACAACGGAAGCTTTAGAATTTCAGTGTGCACCAAGTTTTATCAGGGTAAATGAATTCAATCAAAACTAGCAAAAAATCTTTTCAGATATACACAGAAAGTCAGAAACAAAAACGGGACAATACATTGCCTACTCTGACAAGAAGAGGATATCGTAAAAACTAGGACACATGCACGTGACACACGTGCACAAAGGAAATAGACATGGAAACAAGTACAGCTGCCACATAGTCGTATTTTATATGACACGAATAGCTACTTTGTGTGTATATATTGCAGGCTCAGTGCACAAGAGTTTCACGATAACCAGTAAAAGTCATGCAAACGACAAAAACAGATGCAGAGGACAGCATGAAAGCACTTTCTATGACATGAAACGTCTTGTAAAACAGCAACATGAGAATGCAGGTATCCGGGCCTGTGTGTTAGAGGAACGTTCTGCATTTAAAAATGGACACAGTAGAGAATGAAGGAACAAGGGCACGTTAAGAACAATGAAGCAAAAAAAAAATGAAGCTGACCAACTTCAGCAAAATTTTGACCAAACGTGATCCCTCTTGGTATATAACATCTCTATGCTGGTGTCGAACATTAAGTGAAATCTATATTTGCAAGGCGTTATTAAAGGAAGGCTCAGATATTGGTCCATCGAGCACGATTTGGCACCTTGTTATGGATCTTGAAGGTGGAACCCGAAGAAGCACACACAGTCAAAGGAGAACGAATCAAAGATGAATCACAAATACTAAAAGAAGCAGTTAGCTTTGTATTGCCTATCAAGTTACCAAGGTTATAAAAGATGCCAAAAAGTTGGACTCGTCGAAATAAACAGATTAATGCCAAATAAATCAAGTAGCTTCTCTGATACAAAATTGGAAATAGTCACCTTCACAGATTCAATAACTCAACATCTGAACAGTTAAGACGAAGGTACACCAAAAAGCTCCGCATTCGTGGAAGAGGCAAAGCAAAAGCAAAAGCAAACTAAATGTCCCCTCCCCTCAACCCAAAAAGATATTTGAGTTCAGAAAACCAAAAGAGAAAACAAATCGACCGCATATTAACTTGAAGCCCACTAAAATTGTTTCTCGACAGTTTCAACCGCCGGCCCCAGTTCCCAGAATCTAGCATACCTGCTGGAAATTGGAATTCCAAGAACCCGAAGCAAAGAAAGGGGCTGGTTCGACTAACGGCCGATTTCTCCACACAAGACAGGAACCAACCCAAAAAAGAAATATTATAGAGAGAGAGGTACCTGCCAGGAGGGGTATAACGCTTTATTGAGGGATCAGAAGCAGGATTCTCGAGCATCGTCGCAGGAAATAGAAACAACCCGAAAACGAAGATTTGAAGGATCAAACCCCTCCTCCCTGCTCCTCTTTCCTTGTCCTCTCTCTCTCTCTCTCTCTCTCTCTCTCTCTCTCTCTCTCTCTCTCTCTCTTCAGAACTTCCCTTGGCCTGTGGGCTCGGCACGGTATTCTGGGATTTTCATTTTTCGCGGACGATGTGTTACCAACTTACCACTAATTGTAAGAAATCTGACTTGAAAAAGAACACTGCTTTTTACCATCTACTGCTTTATCTCATCCTCAATCTCCTACCTCGCACTTATCTATGGAAGTTCAAAGTCACAAAACGGATGTTCATTTCATATTTTAACAACCGACGCTTGAATTGCAATCATGATGAAAAGATGCGGAAGTTTCGTACAAATTTATTTTAATTTCATTGAAGCGCGTAAATATAAAATCTGCAATTACAGACATTTTTCTGTTAGTTTCTCAAACGCCAAGCATTTTTTTTCCTTTCTGTAGACCAGTCCAAGTTCAATAGTTAAGTGCGAGGTAGGAGATTGAGGATGAGATAAAGCTAACTTGGAGAATGTGAAAGCTTTCCATCTTAATGTGTATCTCTTGGCATAACCTTACAGGAATTTGCCTGTTTTGACAGTTTTAACTTGCCAAAACATCTGTCCACAAAATCCTTGCTAATCGCAACTTGGAATCTTAAGCTTGTTGGGAATATTATAATCTCCACCAGCATAAAATTTAATGAAGTTTGAATTTAGTATAAATATAAGAGGCCACATAATTTTAAGGTTTGAGGCATGTCTAACCTATTGCTAGTGTTTAATAGCTTTGAAATCCGCACAATGTGAGATCTGTTTAAACAAAATGAGATCCCAGCAGCATGGGTCTGAAATCCACACAATATATGTTAAAAAAAAAACTTAGATCAGAATTCCAAGTGGAGGGGAGCCGGACTTTAGATCCAAGAATCTGAGATCTCTGGTAACTAAAAAAAACCTCATCTCTTAAATCTCAGCTAGTGAACACACCCATAAACTCTTTTATTTGAGAAAGCATTAGCGTTTCAAAAGTGCCCCGTTCTTGTAGGTAAGTGAGGTCCAGGTCTTATGTCAAAGATGATTAATATTTTGCTTTCAATCTAGGATTTTTAATTGCTTCAAGCTTTCCAACCAATGATATCAAACTGATTTGAATCTGTATATTATAATTGAAACAGTTGCAAAATGATTCTAGCGATTATTTTTAAATTATTTTAAATTTTTTGAAAGTGTTTGTCTCTATTCAATTTTTATATATTTTTATTTATAGTCTTTCAATAATTTTTTTACCAATTCACAAAGGATTCAGCTTGAATATTGAATTGCCCTCTTTAGAGAATTCATAGCTTGACCAAACCATTAATTTTCATATTGGGTCCATTCCATGTGGAATAAGTATTTTATTGCACCATTGAAACAGGAAGCTGGTCATAAATGGGCCTCCAACAAAGTGTGAGTTTGGATTCAAAAGACGGAAGTGCAACCATTGGTAAAAGAGGAAACTCATTTTAAAAGCAAAAGTGAAACGAATTTTTTTGTTAACACTGGCGTGAGTGTCATGAAACGAGTTTCAAGACCAATCAACTGCCAGTTGCGACGGTTAAGAAGATTATTCATGGCTTCACACTTCTAAAAAGGTGTCTTCTTTTACAAGCTTTAAAGACGGATGGAAAATTGAAAATTAGTTGGGCATTGGATATTGTTGGGTGATTAAATATTTAAAATATATTAAAACATCATAACCATGGCTAAAGATACCATAAACTGGTGCTACATGATAACTGTTACTAATGCTCATGTAGCTAAAGACTTTTAACAAATAGATATCAATTATTTAACCATCTTACAACATCTAACAGCCGACTGGTTTCAATTCCTCAAAGGCAAATTGGCCAACTGCTGCTACCTGTTAGATGGGCATTCATGACTTGATGCTTATAAAAGTTGGCTTCCTCAACTAGAAGACTCTGCTGCTCCTCGCGGGTTTAGGTTGTGGTTTCTTCTTGACTTATTTCAAAGGAAAAAAAAAAGGCATATGTATGAGCCATGCTAGGTTTATATTTTTATTGATGTTGGTTCTATTGTAAATAAATTCATTTCTCACACATTCTATTTGGGTCGTCACAAAGGCGGCATTTGATGGAAATAAATTGCACTGCGCATGGAGAATTTTTTTTTTTAAATAGAATTGTCTGATTCTCATGCATCAAATATATATAAATATATTTTCCAAATTCCATGAATACCAAATAATTATTTCAGAAAAATGAATCGCATTGTACATTTGGAAATTTTTTGTGGAATAGCATCTTGCAATTCCCCATGAATCAAATACATACATCTTTCCCAAAATTTATGTACTAGATTTTAGAAGAATTATTCCGAAAAAAAAATTGGACCTAGAGGGTCTAACTAGTTATCGCTATATTGAAAATTTTGCCTATCAGAGTACACTTTGCTCATTGCACCTCATGCAATTGTCCCCTTCCCCCATACTTGTAGCACCTTATGTGTTCATCATTGTCATGCAAAGGTTGTGCACTTGGGATTATGAGTCTCATTTCCTTGTCAAAGAGAGAGAGAAAACATCTCCCTTTTTGTGATTGAATGTCGAGGCAAACGTTTGGCTTAATTTTTGTGCTAGAATTTTTTTTTTTTTTTTTTTTTTTTTTTTTTGTGTTGAAAGCTTTGGTTTCCATAATTTTTGTTCATTGAAGGGATAACGGTCATGCAATCGTTTGCTACGGATGCTACTCTTGTTTGTTTGCACCTTATTCATTTTATTCCTACGAATCCCCTCTTTTTATTTTTGTCCCTTTTTTGTGTTATTATAGTTCATGATTCATTCCTTTCCTCTGTCTGGTTGTTCTTGTGATGTCTTGAAATGGCAAAGAAGCCTCATTTTGGTGATGATCAAACAAATTATCCCCTCCTAGATTTATCACAACAGAGATAGTTTCCCCTCTTTTCCCATGCCAATGATGAATAACGTCAAGGATATGCTTCCCTGTTCTAGCTTTGGATAGCACTTCAAAGGTTCTCTCTTTTATTAGTAATTGAGGAGGGTCCAATATGTTTGTTACTAATGCTAATTCTTAGTAATATTTTGAAAAGAAATATATACTGGTGATGACTATAAATGCATTTTTTTTCCTTTTGTGAAAAAATGTATTTGTGGCATGTGTTTATGTACTTTGGATGAGACGATAAGGTTGATGGTTTAGGGATGAACTGCTATATTGTAACTATTTATTTTGGGAATCAAGCCTTCAAAATTAATCTTTTAAATTTTATCAAAATTTCAAATGTGATGATACTATCTGCATTAGGGAAAACCTAGACCTTTGTTTGTGTAACTTTTCATTTAGTTGTATGATAAAATCTTATGACATATAAAAGTTCGAAGGATTTCAGATTCAACAAATGGAAATCATTATTAAACATTTAAAATGATTAATTCATGAAAGAAAGTCTAAGTCAGTGCAGCCAACATTGTGTCCAAAGGGTAACAATCAACTTGAAAGATGCAAGAAGAACTAACATGGTGGTGTTTTTTTTTTTTTCTAAAAACATACATCCTAATTTCTGTCCCTTTAGGGCATTGCTTGGGCTACTGCACTTGCAGATATTTCAATTTATCAAAGTACTAGACATCCACAACATCTCGTACTCTTATAAAGCTAAGTTGTCTGAAATTGGGGAATGAAAAATTAAAAGAAGTAAAAATCGATAAATTTGTGAGTCCACTAAATATATGAATAATAAGCCCCTAATATAAATGATCTAGAAATTCCTTATATGAAGCATAAGGAGGGGGAAGTCATTAAATTGCCTTCTCAAACCTTAAAAGTTAAAATTCCTTTTGAGATAGTAGTCTATTCTGATGGTTGGGGACCAAACCCTATCATTAGCGCCAATGGATTTGGATAATAGATATTACATTATATTTGTTGATATTTTTTCAAAGTGTATTTACTATTTAGACATACTTGCTGAAAAATAAAGTAGACGTCTATCAAGTATTTCTGGCGTTTAAAGCCTTTGCTAAAAAAATTATAGGTCACAAACTAAAATTCTTAGACTCCAAGTGAGATAGACAATTCCAAGGTTTAAGATCATACATACATGGTAGAGAATAGTGCTCTGCATATAATTTCTTATCCTCATACCCCTGAACAGAATGGGGCTATTAAAAGATGCATCAAGCATGGCTTGACTCTTATACTAAAGCTATATTCCACAGGGTTCTAGACTTATGCATTTAGTACTGCGTTAGCAAAATACAAAATTGGATTTCAATCCTGCCAAATGTGTTTTTCTTGGCTATGTTCCACAACACAAGGATTATTATTGCATAAGCTCAAGGATGAGATCGTTATTTCTCCTTTTTAAGTTATTTTTGATGGATCAACTTTCCCACTCAAGGCACAAATAAACAAGGGGTTTTTATTATGAAGAGACCAGTCTAAATAAGGATTTGCTATTGGAACAACAACCCTCATAGTGTGGCTGCACACTTGAAAATCAACTGCTCCCTCTTGGAAGTTTCCTTAACTATAGGAGAGAGACAGGGGCGGAGGGAAGGGGGGCCCACCTAGGCCATGGCTCCACCCCAGCTAATAAAAAAAAAAATTACATTAAAAGAATTGAAATTTTTTAGTTGCGCAATGAATCTTTTGGATTTGGGTTTAATTTGGCCATACCCGAATAAGTTTTGTTGGATTCTTTGACCCGCCCCTCAAAAAAATCCTTGCTCCGCCCCTACGAGAGACCCCGCACCCAGATAAATGCAAGCTAGCTGCTTGGTCATTAGAATTTCTATGTACCAGCTTCCATGTTTGTTCATATTTGAATAGCTGCGATGGATGCCTGCACTTCGGATTGATGTGAAACATACGTCCAGCTCTAGAGTTGAGTGGGGAGTACTCTGATGCGGGTGATCCCTGAGCTTCCGTGATAGCCAGTGGATAAACGAGCATAGCTCAAGTTGATTTTTCAACTCATTTAATTTAATCGAGTCACGTTCGAGTTCATTGAACTCAAATTTTTAAGCTCGACTCAGACTGGACTCAGGTTCAATAAAAAATGAGTAGTAACTTCAGTGACTATTTATTTCCTTTCTTCAGGTTTACTTCTCATTTCATCACGTTCTCTCTTCTCACTTTCTTCGTCCTCAACATCATCCAAATGGGAGGCATCGTCTTTTGCTACTCTCTCTATTGCTGCAGAGCCAAAGTGCCTCTCTCTCTTTCTGTCTGAAGCTCTAAAAAGAACTCGCTCGCTCACTCAAGCAAGAGTCCTGAGACCCGAGTGAGGGTTTCATCCATCGCTCGCTGGAACGAAGGAACCTCCACGGCTCACTTGTTCCATCATATGAACGAAAGAGCAAAGGTTTTGAGAAACCCACGCTCAGCCAGGATTTCCCAGATGAAACCCTTGCTCAGCGTGCGAGGGTTTGAAAACCTTCGCTCGTTGAGCGAGAGTTTTAGATGAAGTTCAGATTTTTGGTAAAATTTCAAATTTTTCATTGGGGTTTCATGATTTTAAAATTTCTCATTTTCCACATAGTGATTCATCTTCCTTTGCATATGAGATCGCCCATCCCCCACCAGGGCCACCACTGTCATCTCCCTCCATAGCAGTATTGCAGCAACATGCACACTGCAATCTTCTTCTGTTGCGGCACTACAACATGCTTAAATGAGTTGAATGAGCTCTAGTTCAAGCTCTGGCATGCTTCATCCAGCCGAGTTCAAGTTAACATTATGTAACTTGATTCGAGCTCGAGCCAAACTCGAGCTGTGCAAAATAAAAGTCGAGTCGAGTACAAGGTGACCAGGCTCGGGTCTGACTGGGCTCGTCTTTATCCGGACGCCCATCCATCGCCAGACAAAAACGTACGGTTTTCGCAGGAAGGGAAAATTTTGAAGCAGAAGCAGCTGACACGTTCTCTCTCTCTCTCTCACACACACACTCTCTCTCTATCTGTGCTCGCTCCACAGAGTACAAGAAGAGGAATGAAATCCGTAGTTAGCAAAGAAGTCGAAGAAAAAAGAAGAAAAGGGACAAGAAAGTAACGAAGATTGGAGATTAAAATAAGGATGGCTTGCCTGAATGCTTCCAACTTCTGCACCCTTGCGAATCACAATGTCCTTCAACAGCAGCAGAATTTGATCAGGAGCAACAGCTATGCATCCGTTACCGCCTTGGCGCGTGGTGGAGTCTCCATCGATAACAATATTCATGGCCATGCATGGCCTAGTCTTGGGTTCTGCCGGAGAGAGCCGTCTCCTCTGTGTCGTCTCGATAGATGGGGGCCACGGCCCTTCCCTTCCGCCGCTGCCTCACTCTCTGGTCCTAGTCAGGAGGAGGAGCAGGGTGCCTTCGGTTCAGATGATTCGCCAACTTCTTCTTCTTCTGTCGATTCCTCGGAGGCCGTAGTTCGCACGGGGTAACCCAATCGTTTATTGTCGTTTAACTAGATCTTGTATGATGGTTACCATGGATGCTTCATATTGGTCGTGTGATTTTGTGCTTATTGATCGTGCACTTTTTTCTTGTGTAGTTACTACATCAAACAGCAAACTTATGCTGGATTGGCACAAAAAAAGAAAGAACCAATAAACAAAGAGGACAAGAAGAATCCTATATTAAGGAAGAAATGCCATTTAAGGGGTTTCATTGATAAGCTGTTCGATATCTTCGTTTTGTACCCAATTACAAAATGGGGTGAGATGGCTTCATCTAATGGAGATAAATTAGTTTTTGCCTCTTTGGATGTAGCCATCCGTTCTGCATGTTCGCTACATCATGCCCTGAAGTTTCCAAGGATTTTAATTGTTTCAGATTGTAATAGTAGCAAGCAATGGTCATTCAGTGCTCTCACGCATATACAAAAAAAGGAAGGCATGTATTCTTGTGACATGAGTTATTGCTTCTTCAGAGTTCCTGATTGAATTTGCTGCTTCTGTGATGAAGTTACTTTGATGGTTGATCGAACACTTACGTTTGATTTGGAGATAAATTAGGAGCATTTTTCTTCTATTGTCAGTACTATTCTAGATTTATGTCATTGTCTAGGAAAGATTTATATCATCGTCAAATTTCTTATAAGGACCATTTTCTGCTTTTTTGTTGTGGCATGTCATCGACAACTTTTGTCACAATGACTACTTTCTAGATCCAAAGGGGTTGGTACGATGGGGTGGCTTTTCGTGGTGATGCACATAGTCATGATTCTGTTCTCATAGGTTTCACTGTTCATGCAAGCCAAAGCTATAGATGTACAACCTGGGACCCTGAGGTACATCCAAGAAGGGTTTTATTGCTGCCCTGAAGAGGTTTCCAGTCTGGGTTGCCATTCAATACCCAGAAACTGAATATTTTTATTTGATTGTTGTAGATTGTGGAAGTGGAGAGGTTATAAAATTCGTTATCAATTTGCTGGACATAGTGGACCTGCTTTAGTCTTAATCCATGGATTTGGTGCAAACAGGTGCGTAGAATTTATTTATCCTTTTAATCATGGAAATGTATGGATTTTGGTATCTTGATTGCCTTGGTGTGCCGTTTTTCTTTTTTTGAGATTGTGCTTCTTGATTCTGATGATTGGAACTCACTTTTGAGGAAAACCACCAAGTTTCTGTTATTCGTCTAATGTGAGATGGCTTTTGTTTTTGTAGTATCATCCTGAGCCATTTTCTCCTCATCTGGTTGCAAATGAGATGCTCTGATGTGCTCACACCCATTGGTATCCATATGCAACAGATTTAGTTGGTAGCTTGCCTGTTTAACATATTTTCATTTCTCATACACTCAGTAGTAAGACTAGCACTGGAAATGCAGTGACGACATACATAAGCTTTAAAAGAGTCCCACACAAGTTAGTTAACCTCATTCTTTCTTGAATTAGTTTGAATAGCATAAAAAGTTAGTTAACCTTATTATTTTCTTTAAATAGTTTTGTTCCTATTTAGTGATTCTTAATTTCCTATCCTACATAAGCAGAATTTCTTGAACAAATTGGCTATTGCATGAAAATGCCATTTATATTGTTAGTTATCTCCTATGTCACATGGGAGCGGGTATGATACGGGTACGGAAATTTTGAAAATTATGGGTATGCGGGTACGGCAAATTTTCAACTTCTAAAAAAATGATCAAATGAAAAAAAAAAACATTAATAGTCTTGTAATCTACAAAAAATCTCAAAATTATTGAAATGTGAACAACAAAATGTAACTTGTCAGGTGGTTGCACATAGGTGTTACAAGGTTTAAAATTAGAGGACAAAGCAAGGTTAAAGTTCATTTGCCAATGTATTCTTTAAATTATGCATAACATAGGCTTACATGCTTTGGTTAGTAGTTTTTATTTTGTTCTCGCGTTGGTCCTGCTCAATTTTCTTTTGTCTTCCAGTTTAATTCTGATATTGATATGGTTTGATTGCTTAGCATGCTTCCTACAACTTTCCAGTTGCCTGCTTCTAATCACTTTTTGACTTGGTTTTCTTGTCTAGCTTCTTCAGTTTAAACCTCTTAACAATTATGTTTCTTCTATAAATTTTTAGGAATAGAAGGTTACTTTTCCTTTAAAGTTGTTTCTTCTCTTTAGGAGCATTGTGGCTCTCAATGAGACCTTTTCTTTTGTGTCATTTGTGACTTTTTCTGATATTCTAATCTCCCCTGTTGCCTTTTCACTTATTTTATTGGAGTTTCCCATTTTCTTACATGCCTTGTCTATCTTTCAAAGAGCTTCACATAAAACTGCAAACCTAGTGTTGCTCATAACTGCAGGGTTCTTCAAAGTCCAATCTTCTTATTAGTTGTCAATTTTCCCACTAACTATGCTACAACATTCCTTTGATCTTGTCTCTTGGTTCTGGATAGTGATCATTGGAGAAACAACCTGCCTTATCTTGCAAGATCATACCGAGTTTATTCCATTGATCTTCTTGGTTACGGATATTCTGACAAGCCAAACCCAAAGCTGAAGGCCAAGCCCCTATATACCTTTGAGACATGGGGGGCTCAACTGAATGATTTTTGTTCAGAAGTAATCAAAGACGATGCTTTTTTCATATGCAACTCCATTGGAGGTGAGTATGTAAGTCATGTCTGAGTCGCCTGACCTATTTCCTTTTCATGTAATTGGGTTTAGCCTGTGTTTGCATTTAAGTAGGTGCATAATTTTCCATGGGTACCCACTTGAATACAGTACTAACAATGCCTTTAACACAAAACTTTTTGATGTAAGCCTTTTTCAGCACATGAATATATTATTAGAATTGATTACAATATTTTATTTGATTTCAAGGTGTAGGTTTTGTTGGAACCTTATGTTTTGTTTTTTACAGATTAAACTGGATTACTAATGTTATCTTTTCTTTTTTTGCCATTTTATAGAGATTCAGACTGACCCAGCTTATCTATTGTTTTTTGATTGTTAGACGATATGTGTTATCGGGATCCGGGTCCATTTCTGGACCCAGTCCCATGGGGCGCGGGTACCGAGAGTGGCTCGGTACCCTAGGCGGCAATCCTTCTCTCCCTTATATATTATCACTTAAGTGTACTTGTTGAGTTTAAGTGAAATTGATTTTCTCTCTCCTAGGGTTGCGGTTTGCCCCTAGGTTAGAGCTTCTCCGTGGTTTTTCACCTCTTCACGAGGTTTTCCACGTATATCGTGTGTTTCTTCTTCTCTCTTCGTGTGTTGCTTGTTTCTACATGGTATCAGAGCCACCACGAAGGTGAAATCGTTGCCGTTTGTCGCGTATCGTTGGCC
>JAANDH010000799.1:71382-129646 GCA_011799765.1 Nymphaea thermarum | reverse complement strand
GGGGGGGGGGGGGGGGGGGGGGGGGGGGGGGGGGGGGGGGGGGGGGGGGGGGGGGGGGGGGGGGGGGGCGCTTAGGCCGTGGTCTGCCCCGAACTAGCTGGAAAAAAAATTACATTAGAAAAATAAAAAAATTAGTTGTGCAATGTGTGGGCGGGAGGGAGAGACTCTGATGCTGGTGTGGGCGCTGCTGTCGGCCAGCTAATGGGAAGGAGAAAAACCCCTCCCACCTTCCTCCTCTTCTCCTCCTTCTTCCTTTTTCCTCTTCCATTACACGATCTCAAACAAAAAAACTAAACAAAAAATTACCCTTAAAAGGAAAACAAATGAGATTAAAAGGAGATCAAATGAGAGCCTAGAGCCTTTTTTATGGAGGGCTCTTAATGTCACCAAAAGTTAAAAGTCATGGTCAAGTGACTATATATATATATATATATATATATATATATATATATATATATATATATATATATATATATATATATATATATGAAGGCATGTATTTTACAAGTGAAAGAGTCTCATCTCTTATCTCTGTCACACACACACGCACACGCATTGTCTGATCATATCCATGGATTTATGGATATTGTGGGAAGACAGTTTTGAATGCATGCATCCGTTCACATTTTGCAATGTTTGATTCATTAAGTTGGAGCAGACCGATTGTTTGTGGTGTTGTCGGTCAAACAGGTGGCCTGCAAGAGAACATGAATGGTCCACTGTGGGATGGAGAAGGACTACTGAAGAAGACGAATGGGAGGACTTAGAGACGCAGATACATATATATATATATGTATTATATGGACATGTGAGAACCCTGGCGACCACGAGCTGGCGACACATGGGGACAAGCAACACGTGATTTAGAACAAGAAAACGATGTTCCTGCTCTTCCTCCCTGAAAAAAATTCATCTGTGCAAAAGGAAAACATGGTCGCAGTCTCTCTCCCAGTGACTTCTTAATTACTGTAGCCCTTTGTTCTGCCTTACTAATTCCTTTATCCCCATGCTTTTGGGATGCAAGAGATCTTTCCGCTTGATCGAACATCGGAGTTCATGTAAAAAATTCGACCTGTTTTTTCTTTCTCTGCATAATAAAACTTCAAAGGAAATCTTTAGTTCTGCAGCTGCCGTGCTTGGCCATTTCCATTCAATCGATCCCACTAATTAACAGAATTGATTTGTTACACGTCCTACTTATGGAAGGAATACCTTCTAGATTGTTTGGCATCGATAACAAATTTAATATCTGGTATATAACTGACACAGATCCATGAAACAACCCTGCACTTCCATGAATCTGTCATTGAACAGTAACAATATGTAATGTTAAGAGTCGTCAAACATATCTATGGAGACTTATAGTCAAAGTCGTTCAATAATTTAGTGACAAGAAAAGATGAAAAGGGGACAGTACTTCAATTTTCTTGAGAAAAAAGAAACTAGAATTTGACTGAAGCTTAATCCCTGTGCTACCAACCTCCATTTTTTTTGCTTAAATTATTCTTTTTCCTTGACCCCATCCGTCCTCGTCACCAAGCAATCCTTTGTGTCTTTTTTTCTTTTCCCTTTTATTTCATGTCAGTTTGGTTGCTTTTTCTTATGGAGGGGCCCTGAAGTGCTCTTTCCAAACAAAAGTAGAAAGTTTTTTTATTTATTTAAAAGTTTTGGTCAAGTGTTAGAGAGAGAAAGAGGAATTTGGTCACGGTCGATGGGCAGTCAAGGCGTTCAACAAGGGCTGGCTGAGCACCCGCGATGACGTAGAGAACTTCGTCCCAAACATGTCAGATTCTATTCTTGTATTTAATGTTCTTCGTCCAACCCTAACATTTCTTATCCTATAAAAAGAACACCTTTTTTCTTTTCATTTTTCGTTATTTTAAATTAAGTTATTAGTAAGAATAAGAAATAAAATGATATGTGCCAGCTCCTATTAGTCTGTACGGCCCAACAACCTATTCACATGCAAAACATTATATATATATATATATAGTGGTTCTAATTATTCAAATTTAGCAGCTCATTGATGAAGACTGTCCAATCCAATATAATAACTTTGAGAGAAAAGTCTTGTTGTTTTCTCTCAATATTTTTTTTTCAACCTTTTATCACAAATGGATCGCAATATAATAACTTTAAAAAATTATGTGTTCGATGCATAAAATGCTCTAATGAAGGGCCTCAGATTTGTTGGCTTATAAATTGAGATTCATTTACGAAACTTTGGTTTAATTTTGGGGAAAGGCCATCAAATCAACAGATCCGGATGTCATATTGTGTACAGCATAATCGAATTCTGTTATATCATGGAAAAATAAACAGCCAAATTCTAAGTCCATTCGGTCAAGTCTTTTGGTGCCGGACCATTCAGAAACCACAACTATGGCTGCATGGTGACGGATTTGATGCGGCTTTTCTGAAAATTTGAAAATCTGCAACGGGGGAAAGAGCTTATCACGAACAATAGTAGGTGAATAATTGTTGTATGCTTTAGAATAAACTTAAGAAAAAAATTGTTTGGAAAATTTTTTCTAATAATTTATATATGTATTATCCAAAGAAGGGACAAGGATGCCCAGTCAAAGGCATGTGCCTAAATTAAGGGAGTTAACTTACATCCTTCCATCTTCCTTGGTATATTAACGGACCACCCAGATTTCAAAGCAGGTCGTTTGTTATGATCTAATAGTGAAAGCGCATGACAAGAATGCAGCCTGCTCAGATTCTGTCTTTGCTAAATTTTTTTTGTTTTGGTGTTTTAGTGTTTAAAATTTTTCTTTGATCAATTTAACTGCATGATTGAAGCTAAATTACTTAGCAGATGTATGCAATCAAAAGAATAGAATCATTGTCTCTATCGATTGTTAGTCTAAAAAAGTGGAAAAACTTTCATTTGTTAATTTTGTAAGCATTAATTTTAGAACAATTATGAACTCAAATTTGCACGTTTTCATTTTGTGATTTTTTTAAAGTTCGATAAAGATTGAGTATTTTAAATAGAAGGGGCAGAAGGAGCCAAATGTTTTAGCCCGCCAGATAAGAGCAGTTCATTTGAGCTTTTTCAAAAAAGCCCCCTACTTTATACTCATATTGTCAGAAACGAGTGTTTGCTTTACTATTTCCTAAATGGTTCCTTTTTTCCTTAACCCTAAGCAACTAGGTTTTTAGTGTTGTGCATAGTTGCAAACTCGTGACCCGAATTTGGATCGACTGATGATTGGGTTACTGAGCTAATGAGTTAACTCATCTACTTGCGAATTGACTCACAATTCAGTCAAGTTTTAAAATTACAGGAGCAAGTCGGGCCGAGTCAAGGATAAATATATTATTTGCCAACTAACTAGATTAATACGATACTTACAAAATATATTGTTTGTCAAACGGTCTTTTAGCAAGAACATTTTGTGAATGTCTTATGAATCTGTCTAAAAAATATAGCAGATTCATAAAACAATAAAACTATTGTTCATGAACTTGATTTTGGAACAAAATCATGGATATTTAAATCACTTAAACTAAAAATAAAAAAAGAAGAAAAACTTTCCCAACTAACCAATATTGTCAGAATGGGCTTGGATGGGTCGATTTGAATCCAATTTGCTGGCAAGCAAATGACCTATTCAACAATGAAATGCTGTCTTTTAACGATCTTTCAAACACTTTTTTAAGTTTTTTTTTTTTTGTTTTTAACTAACTTCTACATGTTTTTTTCTTCCAAGAAAATTTGTTGGTACGTGTTTTTTAATTCACAAGCTGTTCATTTAAAATTTTAAATCGCTGAATCGGCCAATTCACCGAATGACCTTTACAATAAAATTTAGAAAAAAGTGTACTTTACATCAACTTGTTAGCACAGAGGGGCACCGACATGGCCGCACCAGAAAATCCCACCGACCATCATTCTTTATAAGCTCCGGCGGCCCAAGTGTCGCCGGCCGGCCGACGACAAACGTGGTGACAGGAAAGTGACCCAAATGTTTTGGCTGTAAATGAAGCCCCACCATCCACGCAACCCAATGTCCTTATCTAGCTATTGCCCTTCTTCTTAATCTACTTCCAGATACACTCTCCATTAATCTCTGCCTTTCCTTGATCATTGTTAATCCATTGTTCAAATTTGATTATTCGAAGATCATGATCATACGAATGGTTGGTCCATCCTTGCTGAGGTCCTACTTTTAGACTACAATGAGAGAAAGACAAGAAGAAGATGAATTTGGAAAAACAATGAATGGCTGTACCAAATAGCGAATGAAAGGAGATTGGAAAAATAAACGGAGAAAAATGAATTAAATTGAAGACCAAAACGTTCCCTCTGTATCCATATCTGGACCCTACCTCCTTGCCGTTGTTTCACACAACAGTTTGACTATCAGAAAGCCATTCAAAGATTGATGGCTACCATTCAAGAGATGCAGTGTCAACAATGAAGTCATCAACCCAACGTCACCATTTGAGGTCTAAGCCCCAATTTTTCACATCAAAATTGTCTTTCAGATTAAGAAATGCCACAACAGAGCTCCTGTCCCGCCCTTTCTCTTTCTTCCTCTGCTTCCTTGCACCTTCGTTAAACTGCAGCATCCCTCTCCGCCTCATCCCTAAACCCTAAACAAGAAAAATAAGACATAAGAGATTAATTAAAATGTCGTTTCAGTACTCCATCTGCAAAGTATAAAAAAAACAGTATCGTTTTTTTCCCAAAAGAAACCAGGATAAGCAAAATGCCTTACATAACATAAAAAATAAATCAGTTGTTTGACATATCAAGGGTAACATTAACGTGATATCTCGGTAAACGCTTTTGAATTTTTTGACGATGTTGTTAGGGGTTTTGAATGGCTCTTCAACAGGGGCTGTAAATGAACTAGAATTAAAGTTTATGCAAAGTTAACAATGATAATTCATATGTGTCCGTTTTATTGCTGGATACTGGCATCCATTAATGAAAGCGTTATAAACCATTATTAAAAACATCATGAACTGTTGCTAAATCATAATCTCGTGGCAATTTACTGGACACGCATCCGTTAATTATCTCTTGCTAGCTTGCAACTATGGCAACAAGCCAATTCCCAGTTCATCATACAAATAAATATCTGGTAAATTAACTTGTTTGCTTTATGGGTGGGGGCAGGGGGGAGGTACCTTCATCTCAACATGTATGTAGTAGGTTTGTTTTTTTGCAAATGTTGAAAACAGGCAATTAGAAGTTACTTTTCCAAGATTAGAAAAAAGTAACCTTTAGTTTGTTGAAAAAAAAGGTCAAAATTTTCAAGGTTGATTCCGAGAAAGTAGTGATGGAGTTCGGCGTTGGGGTCAATCGCTTCACTCATTGGACTGATTCTCGCAAACATCAACTCCCTGTGCATATATAGTGATGACATAACCATAGATCTCTGACTGGCTCTTGTCCTAAACGCAAACGCACTGGTAGAGCCAGAAATTTTTGGCTGTGGGGCACTCTGTGAAAAAATTTTGCTCTTAGATACTAAACATAAACTATGTTCATTACTGTGGGATACCAACCTAATGTATGGGCCATTCAGTCAATTTTAAGAAAAAATGGACAATTTAAAAATTTCAAAATGAACTATATTTCTGCTGATACCCTCTGATAAAGAGCAATTTCTTACAGTCATGTTTTGTGTTATCATTTTCATGGAAGATCCACCTATCCAGCCATTAGACATGTACTAAACCAGAAGCCTATGTAATTTCCTGGAACAAAAACCTACCAACAAACTTATAAAGTTAGCTAGATTCAAATATCTGTTTGCAAGAATTAGTGATCAGTCGTCTTTTGATTTCACTGCTAAGTGCCTACAAACCCCAAAATTAGTAATAAAATGTGCAAATTAAACTCCCAAAACAATAAGCAGAAAGTTTAAATAAAAACGCCCAAATCAAAATTGTCATAAGAAGAAGAAAAAGAAAAGAGACAACTGAGGGAGAGAGCCATACTGAGCGACGCTGGAGATGGCTCGATGGCAACCACGGCAGAGGGAAAGGATGCTTTTAGCTTAGACAACTGGAGGCTGGAGCTGCTGTTCGTTGTGGGGCTTGACCCAAGTTATGGCATGGGCACCCCATGCCGTTGAACCTGAGCCCTAGTCCCTAAACGGAGCCAAAATTGTTAGACCAGAGCCACATATAGGTTGGTGTGGGCAGTTGCTTACACTAGCTTCTCAATTTTTTTTCATTTTTATATTAAGATTATTTAATATTTCCTTTGTTATACTATAAGTGCCCCCTAAGGTATGAAAACATGTGAATCAGAGCCCCTCTAAAAAATCTTTCAAGCTGCATGAGATCCATCAACGATACAAACGGCCATCCTCTTTGCTTTATTCATTAGATAATAGATAGAAGTACAACATCTGATAGATCATGGGACAAAAGACACACAATTTCTACAGATGCATGCTTCATTCAACACAAGAGCTGGCACCCACATCATTCATAAACGTAGCTCCTCTGCCATCTTCAAGCTTCAGGCACGATGGAACCTGAATCCAGAAAAAAAGAACACTTGTACTTAGTCATCAAACACGGGTGGACTTAATTTCAAACGTGGTTAGACATATGTTGAGAATTATCCGATGCGAGTATAAACATAAAGTGTAGGAGTTGAGAATTACCGCCGCATTTGAAGCCGGCGCGAACGGCATAGCCACACTCCAGGAGATTTCTGAAAGCCAATGTCATATTGAAAATCTTCACCTCCGCAGGAGTGAGAGCTCCGCAGACACAAGCAATGTCAGAAGCCTTGATCTTGCTGCAACAACTCGCAGACGGCGGCCCTGGAACTGGGTTTCGTTTCAGGGAGTACTTGCCGCAGAGAGCTATCACCTCTTCTTTCTCCTTCCGGCAGTCCTCCGCCTTCACCTGGCCGGAGTTCAGCCCGCCAGGTACCACCAACAAGGCAACCACCAGGATGCTCAGTACTTTGACAAAAGCCACTGCCATCTCTCTCTCCCTCTCTCTTCTTTCTCTTTGTAGTAGATCTGTGCTGTTCTACCCAATGCATGGGTATGGTTTATACTTTATATAGACAAAGGTTCCCTGCATCCAAACTGAGTTTTACCCACCATAGACATGTGACGATGATAATTTTGTGGGGCACCCAAGGAAGTGCCTATCTACATTTTCTCTGTTTTAATGTGTGTGTTTAAAATTTTTAAATCTTGACAACGAATTATATCTTATTTTTCTTGGTTAGTTCCAAATATCCTCATGTTTATTTTTGTCAAATTAACAGTAAGCCGATAAAAATTGTTATTTTTTCCTTCTAAAGGATAACATGCAAGTACAGCTACCTTTGTGAACATATTTAATTTTATTGCAATATAATTTTCTGGAATTAACTGAAAAATCATAACCTGATTACTTTTGGTATCAATAAATATAATTAAGTGACTAAACTTGTACAATGAATAGAATTGTTGGTAGTTCAAAGAACCTAATGTAAATAAGTACTGTAAAACATTTATTTGCGTTAAAAAGTGTTTTTGTCGTTTTATACTTTAAAATTGCCAAATTACGCCTCTGGTAAAACATGAAAATGCAACAGCATAATATGAAAAGTGCTTTAAGCTCACACAAACATAAGTTATGGTCTTCAATGAAATTGTGACTTCATAATTTGTGTCCGCACAATGATGTCTACTTTGTCGTGCCGTGCAACGAGCAACGCTTAAAATGTTTGGAGGCACAGTAGTTTCAAATAATGTCTACTTTAGTCTTGGGATTCAAAAGACTAAATAGATGCATGGGAGCAAAGAAAATAATGAAACCAACAATAATGTCGAAACAAAATTATGCTTGCAAGCTGCCTTTTAGTTTCGGCTAGTGGTGTTCTTTAGGTGACTAAGAGAGTGTTTCATTCCGTCGTTCAAAAAAGAACCAGAGTCTTCAACCTTACGTTTTTTTGACAGCCATTGAAGATCATTTCAGTCTCATCTTCTTAGTAATGAGTCTAGCCATCGATTTCGGGCAATTCTTCGTCATGGCGATCTAATCACGACCATTCTGTTGCTTGTTGTTTGTGGAAAAACTCTCCCAAAGCTTCAAATATAAGAAGAATATTCTGGCCAGATGACGCTGTCAGGTACGTCTTAAGAAATAAAATTGATGATCTACGAAATGACCATATGATTGCACCTTCTCCAGTGTGCAAGTTCTAAGGAGGTTACATCAGGTTCTGTCAAGCTGTCATCAATGAAAGCAACCGGTTGATGTTTTTGTCTGACATGCTCGACTTCATCTTGCATAGTCTTCAGTTCCCGTGTTAAGTGTTGAGATACTGTCATTGATATTGCCATAAGCATGGCAGGTCTGCATGTTGCATGGTTTTTCCCTGTTAAGTGTTGGGATACTAGCGTTATATGTCATATAATGTTTTCCTTGAACGCAGTGAAGGCTGCTAACTCTAAACATTAACAATTTTGTCTTACCGATCCGGTAAAGAAAAGGAAATGGCTTCAAATATCCTAATTGGACTCAGAAATAGAATACAGGTCCGATAACCAAATCCCAATAATTTGAATTTGAAAAATACAATAAAGATTGGGTGACCAAGACTGAGTATTTCATTCTATCGTTCATATCAAATTTGGGGTAGCCGATCTAGCCCATTCTGTTCAGTGTTGTGTAAAAACTCTCATGGAAGCTTCGAAAATAGGAAGAAGATGGCCATCCCCAAAATTGAGGGCCAAGATGTTCTTGCCTTTGCTGTTTGCTCACAGATGGATGGTATACTTGTTTTCTGCGAGTCTGATAGGAAAGTGAAAATCACAGCTGACTTATATCAGTAATTTGTGCATTGGCCTTTCAAAAAACATGGCTATATTAAACTAATGTTCTTCCTGTGCTTGTGACGATCAAATTGTTATGCGCATTGTTTCAATGTTTCACGAGGAATGGACGCAGAGAATGGGTCCACATAGAAAAAATCAATCATATTGAGAATTAAAAATTCCGGCTGAAGGTGAAAAGACTATTGAGCGCGAGTGTGTCCAAAAGAAAAAAAATATCAATTTCACGAGAGTATTAATGTGTGCTCACGAATCATGATTTTCAAGACACCATTACATGCAAGCCGCCATGAGGCCACTATATATCTTAAAATTCCTATTTCTATGTTCAAGAACTTTTAAATTCTTCATGTGAGAATCGTCTTTGCTTGAGACACCAAACACAGCGAAAAATGTTAAGGCAAACAGACTAAAGCAAAACCCTACAAAAGAATTCCAGAAACATGATTTCACGGCATTCTCCTTCATAACTGCTCCAGGTATCGACCCTTCTTTATATATCCTTGATGGTTGTGGTTGGTTATTATTTTTTAGTGTTCGCATGTGTATTCATTTCTTCTCCGACTCATCCTGCAGAATCCGTTAACTTGCATCCTCAAATTGACGTCAAACTATATTTTTACAAAAGTTATTTATCTCAAGTTAACTTGAAGCTGATGATATTTTCAGAATTGGTTACCGCTTTGAACAGATTCTTTTGTAAAGAGCATGAATAAGCTCTAGACGAGTTGAGCCTAGCTCGAGGAGGCTAGATGGGTGTGCTAAGCAAGTGGTTTTTATCTTGAGCTCACATGGCTCAAGAGGAGTTTTTATTCATGAGTTGCACTTAGAGTTTGGTTCTCTTTATTTGATTTGACTACATATTCAATTCATCACTTAACAAGTCGGGATGTGACTTGGATTTATATCGCTTTCATTTTGTTTATGCATTTCTATATCGAGTTTGGAGTGGGATTCATGATTTGAATCCAGATTTGAAGAACGCATGTATACAATGGTTTGGATTTTGGAACTCATTATGCAATTAAAGAATTATTGAGTTATTCATCACGTCTTCCCCCCTCCTCACGTTTCTCCTCTCTTCACGTCAATCCCTCTCTCCCCTGTCTTTCCCCTTTCTTGGTCTCTTCCTCAACCCCTCGACCGAAGGCTTGGTGGCTGAAGATTTCCCAAGGTGTGCCTCGGCCCTTGCGTCTTCATCAGCCCACGGTTTCCCCATCCAAACTCCAGCAATCAAAGGTGCATTCTCCTTTAGACACAAAAGAAGAATAGAGGCCAGCATTGCTCTTGGGAAGGCCGCAAAACCCCACGGTTGGCAGCAATCGACATACACCAGCAACTTAGAGGTTAGTACGTTGGAATCCTTGATAGAAGTTGTGTAACGACGTTGAGTTAAATTTAGTTAGAGGTTCAGCCAAGGAGTGGTTTGATTCCCTCGAGTCACAGCCGAGAGTTTCAGTCCAATTTCACGGTGGAAACTCCTCCTAAACTAGCTCTTACGAGTCACAAGTGATATCTTAGGATTCTCGTGTATTTCCTTGAAGTTTGCTATTGATCGGTCAGCCAAACTTGTGTTAAAAAGGCAGAATCATAGTCACGGTTTCAGCCTGAAATCTCACCGGAAAATCAGAAAAGAAAGAAGGAAAAAGCAGTGAAAAAGGGCAGAAAAAGAAAAAAAAAAAAAGAAAAGCCCAAGAAAAAAAAAGAAAAGAAAAGAAAGAATCAATTCCGGTTGAAGTTGAGTGAGAATCGGCTTGGTTTGGTGCTGGCCGGAAATTCTGCAAATCCCGGCCACCGCTGCCATATTTCTGGCGTTCATTTGGGGCTTCCGGCCATTTTTAACTCGTGGACAATCCTGCCCTTCATTCAATTGTGGAGCACTTACATTTGGTTGGGGTAATCCTGGAATTTGTGTGGCTAATTGAAGGATACGCTTAAGGATCAATAAGAAGTTCTTACATTTGATTATGTTGGAGAAATCGGCACCAAAAGAGTCCACATTTGGTGGAATCACATCCAAAGCTTTAGGAGTCCCCCCTTAACCGTCATAGCCTAGACCTTTGCCACCTCACATCCCCATCCCTACATTTGAGTTAGAACCCCTTTCTTTTAGGAATCCATCCCCATCCCTACATTTGAGTTAGAACCCCTTTCTTTTAGGAATCCATCCCCATCCGTGAGGAAGGAGGTCCTCATTTGACCCCCTTTCTCACGTTGCCACTAGTAGTCATTTTTTTCTAGTCAATCATTAGCCCACTAAGTTCCCTCATCATCGACTTCATTACACAAACCCAAGCTCCTAAACCTCACACCCTTAGTTCCCTCCTTCACACCGTAGTGGAAACCGTCCAAGCCCTTCTTTCCCAAGCTGTCCCCAAGCCAGCCTCACATAAGGATATACCAAGGCTCTATGACCGAGCTTCCATCAATTGACCGTAGCTAGGGTACTCCTCAGCTCTAGACCGAGCTGCCCAAGTCAAAACCAGCATTACAAAGTTCAGGAGGCGTGCATCCTTGGGTTGAACTCTCAAAGCCCAAGTGACTTAGGCCGACCCACTTCGGCCTCATCCGTGTGCTACCACGGCACTTAGCCAGGCGGGCTGAGCTAGGAGATCTTTCCTGTCTCCTTGAGGTCCAGCAATAGCCAACGAGTCGCAGCACCTCACCCTGCTGTCTCAGCTGGCGCTTCAGCTTCAATCAGATTACAGAGGAAGATTGAGCAGCGTTTTACCGGCGTCCCCTCATTCCTTCGCATCCTCTTCATTTCGGTGCGCCATTCCTTCAGCCATTACTCAAGTGACTCCCAGGTTCAGCGCCAGATCAAGGTCAGGCTGTCTTCGTGAGTGAGATTAGTCTGATTTTCATCAATATTATTGTGATCATCTTGCTTAGTACTGTTTAACTCTCCCTAGAGACGTAAGGACCCTCTACGAGGATCTTGAGGAAGTAGGATCGACTCTAGGACCGGGCTGTCGCCTATACCGGGTTCTACCAATTTGGTATCAGAGCCAACGTGGAGGTCTCCTTTGCTTGCTTTCGTCGTTTGAAAATTTATTATACAGTCTAAGTTGCTAGAGTGCTGAAATTTTCTGTTTTTAGGTGAATTGGGTAGCTAGTTAGAGGTCAACTTGAAATAGGATTTGCATGCGATAAATTTTCTGTTTTCCTTTAGAATTTGAAGCATCTAGAACTAGATTTAAGTTGCTTTATATCTCTGTAATAAAAGTATTAATTTTGAGTCAATTAGAATAGCCGTTTGCCTTAGTGGTTTTGATTCTAGTCTTAGTGTGAGTGCTAGATTCACTTAGAATTGATTTGCCTAGTTTTGATTGAATTGACCATAAGTTGCATCGTGTTTCAAGTTGCTTTAAGTTTCTGCAATTTTCCAGAACCTAGTATAATTAGGATTTATTGTTGGTCGATTGATTGGCTTAGTCGAGTTAGGTGTAACCTTGCTCCTTGAATCAGTCATTAGTAACTAGTCCACTCGGTGATAATTCGCCTTGATTCTCTTCAGTCAAGTAAGTTTGGGACTACAACCTACGTCCCAATGACAAGGAAGGGCAAGCAACCCGTGGTCCAAGAATCGGTCGAGCTAGAAGAAAACAGCTCGAGTCATGAAGAGAGGTCCGTTCTAGAAACGGAGACTCACACTATTGGGCGCATGATTCAACTCGAAGGCGAGTTGTATCAATTGCGCCAAGAGATGGGAGAATACAAGGCTAAACTGAACAAGTTGGATGAAATTGATGAACTCAAGAACATGATTAAGTCAATCTCTCTTAATCTTGCATCCAACCAACGCGGATCGCAAGAGGCATCTCAAGAAGTCAGTAAAGGGAAAGGTATACCAGGCGGAACCCCCAAGGTTGAAACTAACGCACGTCTTCCGTTTAGGGGTAGTCCATCCACGGATCCTAGATCCTACGAGGCTCAAGCGAGTAGGGTAGAGCCTGAGGAAAGGGAGCATCAACCCGCTCCAAGGGGATTTCCACAGGGATTCTATCGAGGTCAACCACCCTTTCAAGAAGTGGCCCCTCGAACCAGAATGATTGATGAGGAATGGGAAGAATTCAGGGAATTTCGTGAAAGAAGGAATCGACAACCTATGGTTCCTAGAGTGACTTCGGTAAGGATCGAGTTCCCGAGATTCAATGGCTCAAGATTGGATCTTCCAAGTCGAAGAGTACTTCGCGTGCCAGCTGATTCCAGAACATGAGTGGATCCAAACGGCGTCTCTACACTTTGAAGGAGAAGCGCGAAAGTGGTGGAAATGGCAGAAACATAACCAGCCAGTGTACGAGTGGGAGCATTTCAAGGAAGTTTTGCAATATCGCTTTGGAGAGTCTATGTACATAGACTACGACATTGAACTGAAAAATCTTAAGCAAACTTCTACAGTCCAAGAGTTTCAGAGCAGTTTGAGAGCTTAGCTAGTATGGTGACCTGGACCCCAAAGTCCCTCATAGCGGCCTTCGTAGGTGGGTTAAAAGAAGAGATCCAGATTAGCATGAGGACAGAGAGATACACTAGCTTAGGTGAGTGTTTTGCTAGAGCTAGAGCTAGGACCATAGAGGAGAAGAAGAAGAAACTAGCTCTTAGGATGTTGGGTTGGCTCTCGTTATCAGACCGGGCCGACTCGATGCCTAGGCTTACTCAATAGGCCCTTCTTGTGTTTGTATAAAAATCTAAGTAAACTTATTATTATTTTCTTCAATTTAAGAGTACTGTTGGTCAATCTTCTAGCCTTCTATAAAAATCAAATAGACGACCAGCCTCTCGTTGGTCTGTCAGTTCAGACCAACTACTATGTTATGTTATGGTTGTAAGACCCACGATTTTTGGTTTAGATTTCTTTAAACATTTGGAATGAGGATTAGGGAAGAATCAAATGAGAGATATACATTTGAGGAATAGATAGGGATAAGCTGGTTATTGAAAGGGGGGAAACTTTCTTTAGCATTAGAGGGGCACGTCCAGCCCTAGAGAGAAAGAGGGAGATGGGTTATCTCTTCTTGGAGAAGAGCAAGGAAAGGGGGCTGCGAAAGAGAAACAAGAAGAAAGTTGCTGCCAAGATTTTCAGAGGTATGGGGATTTTCATGAGTGTAGCATGAAGCCTTTGTATGTTGATTTCGTATAGATACATATAAACGTGAATCCATGTATTTATAGGCTGAGAAGATGAATCCATGCATGAAGTGTCATATGGTTGAGGTGATCTACTGTGTTCTTAGTTATAAATACCTCTGTTAAAACATGCTAAATACAGACATAGATTGTGAAACATGTTAATCCTACAGTGGGTGTTTTTTTTTGTTTTTCTGTTACTATTTCATCTGTGAGAAAGTAAGATTACTGTAGACCCTAAAACTGAGTATGCACATTTATGGTAAGGGCTTTGTTAGAGGGTTCGAACAAATCTCAGGAAGTAATCATATACCAGAACCCTCGCAAAGGGTTTGGCTGCAGAATGTGCGATACAAAGCTGATAGAGGGAAGACTCTGTTGTCATCCCGAACTTAAGATTATACCAAACCAAAGAGAAGAGCAGCTCTGAATGCCTTCGACAGAAGGCAAGATCAGTCTGCTTGACTTAGGGCAAATCAAAATCAGCAATATATAAGAGAAAGGGAAGGAGATGCTGTCTCGATGAACAGAATCAGTCACCCACCGACGAGAAAAGATCAGTGTCGAGGGTCGTCTTCTTCACGATAGTAGCAGAGGCGATTTGGGGGAAAATATGAACACGGCACAGAAGATGCAGATTTTCCTCCTGTGTCGTCCCTCCTGGTTGGCGGGTTCATCCTGGCTGCAACGAAGGTGGAGCCAAGTGAGATGCACCTGGCTCGGGTGGTGTTCTTCCTCATGGGCGGAATGCTGCAAACCGAGAGCAGAGAAGGTAGCGGCGGCGGTGGCTGCGGTCCCTTCCGCTCGCCTTGCTGCACACGGAAGAGGGCCAGAGAGGAAGGCGGATCCCTCTCTGGTTTGGGTGGTGAAAGAACAGTGGGAGTTCCACCGTCGGTCGGACGGTGGGCGACGGCGTGGTAAACCCAAACGCAGGGAGCTCTCTCTCTCTCTCTCTCTCTCTCTCTCTCTCTCTCTCTCTCTGGTTTCGTTTTCATTGAAAACGGTGGAAGCCCTACCGTCGGTCGCACGAGAAGAAGATGGAGGCTCCACCGTCGAACGAGAGGAAGAAGAAGGTGCTTTCGTGAGGAGAGAGAAAACCAAGCGGAGAAATGAAAAAGAAAACGAGGATCGACAATATTTATATCAAAGTTGGAAAATTACAAAACGGGTCCACTAATTAGCAAAATATTCGGATAAGCTGTTATAATTTTTACAGATTCATGCCGCAACGTTTTTGCTGAAAACCTCTTCCAAAAAGATTCAGCAAAAACTGGGTATTTAATATGAAATCACGTTTTGGTACCCTTTGAGTTCTTAAAAATTTCGAAAAGGGGGTTTTATAAATTAAGAACGAAAAGTGATGTATTATTGCTTTTTGATGCTCCTAATTGTGCTTAAAATTTCAGAAAGATGGTTCTGAAATCAATTTCGAAAAGTTGAAGAGGAAAGTCACGTTTTAAGAATTTAAAGTATAAATTCCATTGCTTTTGAATGGTTATTTTATTTGAGAATTTTTGGCGTGATAGTCTTAAGGAGTTTTCTTTGTTCGACTGTGTTTTGAGGCCATTATCAGAAAATGGTTTAAATTGTTTCTGTCTGAGAAACCAAGCTTGAGGGCGGTTTTTGTGAGAGGTACTAGACGAGGTCTAATGAGAAACCCTCACTTTTGAAATTCGAAGGCGAAACGTGAACTTTGTACGATGGTTTATGTGAGTGCGAGCTTTCTGTTTTTGTCTAGTGGTTGGTTTCGTCCCGGGGGGTAGTGGTGCGCCTGAGCTTACTGTTGACGCACACTTCTGGAGGGCCCACAGGGTATTGGGCGGCACAAGGGCTCGGGGTACTGCTGCTGTTGGGAGATAGACATCTCCTGGTCCCTCAAACCGGGTTCTTAGAGGGGCCATGCTGCTGCAGCAGCGATCTGAGATATCTCAGGAGGCTTCACTTCAGGTACCCTCGATCCGTTGGATCGCCTGGTGAAGAGATTTTCTGTTCTGCCTGTGAGTGCCCACAGGAATTTCTGTTGCTCGACACGACGACCATGACATTGTTAGAGAACCACGGTTGGAAGCCTACGAAATTTTGGAGGTTGTGCACACCTCGTTTTGTTTCTGAACAAGTGACGTCACTCTAATATGTGTTAAGATTTGAAGATATTTGTTTTACAAAAATCAAATATTATTTTGTTGGGCCATGTTCCATTCATAGCTGGATTTTCCCATACTCAGAGGAATTCTGACCCTTCTTTCTACTATACATGTAGTACATGATAGATTCTGGCTCATGGAGTGACGACTTCAGGCTTTGTGATGGACAGACATTGGCATTCTGGACACTTCGTCGGTTTTGGGCTTAGTGGTTATTTTAGTTGTTTGGGTCCAAATGTTGTATTTTAAATACAATGCATTTGTTTATGTTCTGGTCATGACTCAATGTTGCTTCCGTAATTATTTTTAATAAAGAAAGAAGAAAAATTTTGGTGTCAAAAATTGGGTCGTGACAATGCTTCTAGAAACATCTATTTTAATTGAACAAAAAATAAAATGACAAAATCTTTCATAAATTATTTTAAGTTCGGTTCATTTGCACCATAATGTAAAAATTACATATGAGTGGCTAATATTGACTTAATTGCACATCACCATGCAACTTTTCAATCTTCATAAATAGCCACTCAATTTTTTTTATAAAAAATTCTGGAAGAACAAATGAAAAACTTAATGCGAAACAATAGCGTACCAAATTACACCTCAAAATTGATTTTTTCTAAAAATTTTTAAAAACAATCAGGTGGTGCTCTTTGAAAATTAAAATTAAAAAGTTTGAGGGAAAAAAGAAAAACATTGCAGTCAGTGGCATTGACCTCCTCATTGCATCAAGCAAGGATCAACGTTGATATGTAAATTTGGACTTGGATGATATGCAGATG
Organism: Nymphaea thermarum; assembly: GCA_011799765.1. NCBI lineage: Eukaryota > Viridiplantae > Streptophyta > Magnoliopsida > Nymphaeales > Nymphaeaceae > Nymphaea > Nymphaea thermarum. Next base: position 112,780 of record JAANDH010000799.1, on the reverse strand, counting down.
TCGAGAATTTGTTTTTAAAAATGTGTTAGGTGGCAATCTGTCAACATTTGAAAGCCGAGGGATGACTAGCAATTTGATTACTTTTTAAGCAGTGATATGCATTTTTTAAAAATGGTGGCCGGCTGCTCTTTAACCGTCTGCTTTCCATCCGACCGGCCTCCATTTTCTCTCAACGTTATTCTTTTTCTTCTTTCTTCTTCCTTGCTTTGTCATCGTTTTCTATGCCGTCCTTGACCCCAGGCCGTCTGGAATCTGGATCACTCTCTCTCTCTCTCTCTATCTATCTATCTATCTATCTATCTATATATATATATATATATATATATATATATATATATATATATATATATTTATATATCTTGTTTCCTTGTTATTATCAATACTTTTAATTTGTTTCTAATATTTGTCTCCTTTAAACAGTAAATTTAATTAATTTTTTTCGCTTATATTGATAAACATTGCTAAGTGACCATGTTCCCAACTCCCGAAATTATATATAAATCTATATGTGTGGATTATCTTAACCAACCGTTTTGATGAAGCAAGATCCTTGGTTTCCTCATCCGTCCTTCTTCTTCTTCTTCTTTTTGTGAACTACCTATTTCTCATTTAACCACTTACAGATTCCATTGTTTAATATTTGGCCATCTTTTCGTGGCTCAAGCACAAGCCCTGCTTGCTACCATTATTTTCCTTTGATCCCTCATCCTCGCCGCTTATTTATGACAGGAGTTCCGAACTTCTAATTTTCTCTCGTCCTTCCTTCTTTATAGTTGGAAGGGGGAGCTTTGGAGGCCAGAGATGCTAAGGATCAATGGCGAAGGCTCCCCACATCAGGCTTGCGCAGCGTGCAAGCACCAGAGAAGGAAGTGCACGCCCGAGTGCCCTTTAGCCCCTTTCTTCCCCGCAGAGAAGACCACCATCTTCCTCGCAGTGCAGAAGGTGTTCGGGGTCAGCAACGTCGTGAAGATGCTCAGGGAATTGGACAGCCATGAAAAGCGCCAACTTGCGATCAACTCCCTGTGCTGGGAGGCGCAGTGGCGCTTGATAGAGCCGACCGAGGGCTGCTTTGGCGAATTCAAGCGGATGACAGAGGAGCTCTTCTCGTACAAGAGGATGTTTGAGACACATAATTGCAGCATCAAGGGCCAGGGCGGCACTGGGAAGCCTGAGAATTTGAACGCCTCTGTTTACAGTAACAATAACATCAATAACAGCGTCGCCAACAGCTTCAATGGTGTGCTTAATGCTTCTAATACCAACAACAATGGTGGTCTTAACAGTGTGCATGAGTTGAACCAGTCCTTTGTCCACGGCTTCAATAAAGGCAACAGTGGTGGCGGCCAGCTTCTTTATCAGCCTGCAATGGAGGGCACCGACCAACAATTGTTTTTCAGAGGTCTTTCTTCCCTTTTCTTTCTGCTTGATCTTCAAGTTAGTTTGCGCCGTTCTTCCATGCACAAAGCACAACCACTCACAGGTTTACCTTTGAAAGAAATTTCATTAAAAGGAAAAACAGCTAATGTGGACACATTTAGGGGGCGTTTGGATTCATCTAATCTAGTTTTTTGCAATTTTAGATTCATGAAAACCAAGTTTTCTAATGAGTTTGAAAGATCTTTTTTTTTAATTTAAGTAACACATTCAAAACCTGGTTTTTGAATAACCAAAGAGAGTCAGGTTTTTGGCTTCTTTGTCAAAACTGGGTTTTCCTCAAACCTGGTTTTGATGGCATTAAACACTCAAAAAACCTGGTTTTGATGGCATTAAACACTCAAAAAACCTGGTTTTGGAGACAAAATCAGGTTTTGAATTCAAAACCTTATTTTGGGGTGTCATCCAAACACCTAGTACAGTTTACGATCTTGTACATAAAAAGAGAGTTGACACTAAGATAGTCTGATTAGATGAGACTGACTGCCGATTTTAAAGAAGAACATAGGCTCTTAAAAGTCTAAGGCTGCATTTACTTGTACATAGGATTGACACCCATGAGAATCCAATTATAGACTGGCTGCCCCCAAATGTGAATAAGGAGTCTAACACTCCTGATCATCAAAAGACCAGGGCTTTATCTGTACAAAAATTAAATTAGGGACACCCCTTTTAGTAATAGTCCGACCAGCTATGTCAAATCTTTGGGGGCTGTTTGGCGATAGAAACAACAACAAATTGTTCTACAAATCTGCCCTAAAAATTAAGGCGGATTATTATAGTGTTTCATGAATCCACTTCAATCTATTCATCAACATTTGTTATTATTATTCTTATTTTCAAATGGTCTCTTTGGGACTAAAGAACTCCTTAAAATATACTGTTTCGGGTGTTTGGACTTGCTTATGCATTCAATAGTTAGCCCATGTCTTCTTTTTCAACCCAAAACAATCTCTTTCTTTACTCTTTCCCATTTGATTCTGCGTGGATCGTCTTGGACTTGCATGCTTAATGCTCATAATTTCTGTACTTATATTCTAAAAAACATATATATATATATATATACATATATATAAGTACAGAAATTATGAGCCATATATGTGTAAATAAAGTGGCGAGGGACAAGTGGAAGTGGAAAAAAAAAAACATTCAGACCATAATCAAACAACTTCTTCTAGCTGCAGAGATATCGTTCGTCATTCAAGAAAAACACAGCTCCTAAAGCCTGGTTCCTCCTCAAAGTCTAGGTGACTCCCAAGCTTCTGGAGCGAATTTGCCGAGGCCTTCCCTTTGGAGACCTCAGCCATACCCTGCAACGCAAGCTGCTTCGTTCGGCCGCTTCCAATCAAGTTGCCTCTATGATGCTGGGGAACTAAACCAAAGGAAGTTTTATAACAAGAACCACCGATGGTATCGATAAGAAGTTGTGATTGCAACTGAAGATCTATCTTCTCTCTTTTAAACATAATAATAATAATAATAATAATAAAACTATTAACTTCTAGGTTTTGGTTTGGCCTTCTGGGTTTAACAATATATAATGAGAGATTTAACAGTTCATGTTTAAGAAATTAAATGATTTTTTTTATGTTTTCTATGCCATTGCAAATCAGGCATAAGGGGCTTAGTGTAGTTGGTCAAGTCAGCAACTAGTAGGCAACTAAGTTGCTGGGTAGATTCTTGGACGGCACATTCAAAACTGTTCCATGAATTTGCCCCATTTGTTGGGTAGATACATAGAGCAGTAATATTTTACTACTATTGCCAAAAATCCCATTATGGTATTGTCCACTTGAAGGGCAAACTGATAGAGGGAAGTCTTGAATCCTTAGGTGTCACCCTCCTTGTTGTTATGTAACTTTTAAAATTTAATTATTCACCCTTACTAATTTTACTATTTTTTTTAAAATTTAGTTATGTTTAATATTGTGATACAAACCTTTAATCCAATAGTCTTGTCATATATCTTAATTGCTTTTGTTTCTGTGGGTTGATAGCCACAAGATTTTGATTGAAAATTAATTTTGTTTATTAATTTACAACTGATCATGCACTTTGTTGGTTTACTTTCTTTTAGACCTACTTGAGGTGCTTGGTCTTACCTAGCCCCACTAGCACTTTGAAAACATGGTTAACAAAGTCATATCAAATAATTAAAGGGACACAACGGATGTACTTGCCTTCATGTTCCCAAGATTAGGAGCAACAACTTTCTTACTCAATCTGACCATAAAGTGGATGCATATTACTTCAGCAAATAAGCTGTCGCTATGCTTTTGTCACGTGACTCTTTAAGCAGTGTATGAACCGTTGAGACATGATCAATGTTTCTTCATATGCATATATATATATATATATATATCCTTTTAGCCGTTTAAAACTCATATTAGAACTTGTTTAATGTAGAAATTGATTTACACTTTTATAAGCATTGATAAGGAAGACCCAACATCAAGAAGATATGATAAGGAGCAGAGAAGTGAAAGTAAGGGATTCATAAGTTAGAATCCCTCCTTTTTTCTTAAGTACTGTCTCAATANTTTTTTTTTTCTTTTTGGGAACATGAATTGCTTACTAATTGTCTTTAATGGCTGCAAAACCAATGTAAACAGAACAGTTTACCTGGTGAATGACTCTGTTGAAATGAAGCACCAGCTAATTGAAATGTAACACTTGTGTGTGTATATATATATATATATATAGTCAATAAACTATGACTTTAAGGTTTGAGTAACATCAAATTATGGCATTTGATCTCCTTTTCGTATGTCATTTTTTGTTTTTTTTTTGTTTTTTCTTGTTTGGGAGATGGAGGAGAGGAGGAAGCAGGGGGAGGGAGGGGGGGGGCGCTTAGGCCGTGGTCTGCCCCGAACTAGCTGGAAAAAAAATTACATTAGAAAAATAAAAAAATTAGTTGTGCAATGTGTTGGCGGGAGGGAGAGACTCTGATGCTGGTGTGGGCGCTGCTGTTGGCCAGCTGATGGGAAGGAGAAAAACCCCTCCCACCTTCCTCCTCTTCTCCTCCTTCTTCCTTTTTCCTCCTCCATTACACGATCTCAAACAAAAAAACTAAACAAAAAATTACTCTTAAAAGGAAAACAAATGAGATTAAAAGGAGATCAAATGAGAGCCTAGAGCCTTTTTTATGGAGGGCTCTTAATGTCACCAAAAGTTAAAAGTCATGGTCAAGTGACTATATATATATATATATATATATATATATATATATATATGAAGGCATGTATTTTACAAGTGAAAGAGTCTCATCTCTGTCACACACACACGCACACGCATTGTCTGATCATATCCATGGATTTATGGATATTGTGGGAAGACAGTTTTGAATGCATGCATCCGTTCACATTTTGCAATGTTTGATTCATTAAGTTGGTGCAGACCGATTGTTTGTGGTGTTGTCGGTCAAACAGGTGGCCTGCAAGAGAACATGAATGGTCCACTGTGGGATGGAGAAGGACTACTGAAGAAGACGAATGGGAGGACTTAGAGACGCAGATACATATATATATATGTATTATATGGACATGTGAGAACCCTGGCGACCACGAGCTGGCGACACATGGGGACAAGCAACACGTGATTTAGAACAAGAAAACGATGTTCCTGCTCTTCCTCCCTGAAAAAAATTCATCTGTGCAAAAGGAAAACATGGTCGCAGTCTCTCTCCCAGTGACTTCTTAACTACTGTAGCCCTTTGTTCTGCCTTACTAATTCCTTTATCCCCATGCTTTTGGGATGCAAGAGATCTTTCCGCTTGATCGAACATTGGAGTTCATGTAAAAAATTCGACCTGTTTTTTCTTTCTCTGCAAAATAAAACTTCAAAGGAAATCTTTAGTTCTGCAGCTGCCGTGCTTGGCCATTTCCATTCAATCGATATTTGAGTTGGAGACTTTTGTCGTTCTTGTGTTGATAGGCAATCAGGGAATAAAATCCTTGTGGGGCATAAAATTTGAAGGCATCCATGACCATACAAGATGATGGACCAAAACCTCCACACTTTCATGCAAACTAGTTTCTGCTCCATTAGTGGACAAGTTTGAAAATGGACCGTGAGCTTGCATGCACTGTCATATTTCTTCTTGGTTTGTTTTTTATGTTTCTCTCTTCTTGACCAGGGATTTTATATACATGGAATGGGCTGCAAGAAGCTGCATTTAGAATGCTTGATGTCAATTAGCAGATGAAAACTTCTACGTTCATGCACAACTAGCTTCTAAATGATCTGCAGGTGCCAAGTGAGAAGGGTCATCAAAATAACGACCAGAAGGTTATACCGAGAAAGTTTCATTATGAGGGTTATATGTTGTGCTTGCCAGTTTTAACTTTATTAGCTTAAGATGTGGGCTTGCTTCTATCCTTTTCTCTTCTTTTCTTTTTTCTCCCTCTCTTTAATATCATTATTGGTTGTTTAATCTTGCATGTAGGCAGTGAAAATGGTCCTAGAGAGCACAATAGTGAAGCAGAAATTAGTTTATTCTTGTCTTGAAGATCTTTTGAGAGGAAGTAGAACATTGATACCAAATTTAGAGTGAAAATGAATGACTTTCTGTAAGCTAAAAGAATATTCAGTTCATTGTCATACTGTTCTGCACGATTAGAAGGTCTACTTCGAAAATTTTGACTATATTGAAGTTTGAATATGATTTTAGTTCACCAATTATTGGTTCTTAGGGTATATGGGTCTGCACGGCAGTGAAATTCTTCATGCATGTGCTAATTTACTCCATTGGCATTAGGGACAGTTTATATGCAGGGATGATTTATGATGGCTTTAGTGAAGATTTATGGTCTTTTTAACAACAAATTCTTCCATCAAGCAACTATCCCGCGTCCAAAATAGAACTTCCAACCATCTCTGCTTTAATTTTATTTGTACCTTAAATCATCCCAGGTCCAGGATAAACTAATTGTCGTTTTTTGTTGTACTGTTTACAACGTATATGCAAGTTGAACGTATATCCAAGTTGAGGCATAATGTATGCATTAACTGAGGCACCCAAAGTAGGTCGGGAAAAGGCATTGAATTTTTTTTTTTTTTAGTCTAAATCGCGCTTGAAAATTGCGTCCTTATGACTTATGTTGAAAGCAATTTACACCAACAGGCTTTACTTGAACATAAAAATCGCTTACTTCAACTCCAAGAAGCATGAAGAATATTCCACACACACAGACACACACACATCACAAGCGTTTGAAATTCGATCTGATATAAATTGAAACCAATTAATGCAGAGAATGGCCATTCCTGTACTTGGCTGCTGTTTTGCCGGTTGCAAACTGAGTCGCAAAAGTGCAGAATTCATGGCACGAGAAGAGCTCAAGCCTAAGGGCATGTGGTCTTTCCCAGGCATTTCACAACCACTCTTCTATTTGTAAAACCTTTTTTCAGGCGTGGAAGACAGTAAAGGGACAAGATTACTTGAGAGATCAACAATGGCATTAAGGAAAAATTTTGGCTTCACATTTGGGATTCTGAGCATGTTATCAAAGTAGTTTCCCCTAGAGCTTACAACCTATTTGAGCCTATTATGCAGGAGAATATTAGAAACATGAAGGAGGACCGAAGGTAAGGGAATTTGAACTTCCTGAGAAGATTAAGACCCAGTCTTCAATTCCCATCTCTGGCCAGCTAAGCTAAGGAAAAGCTGGTTTGTAAGAACAGATCAGTGTTGGACAGCAATCAAATATCTACGAAAGCCTATGGAATATAATGATGAAGGCCAATACTTCGATCGGATCCTTGGAGGAGACAGCATCCCATTTGGACTCTCTACATTGGTTGCGGACGGCAGAGTTCCTACCGAAATTCACATGCAAAAGCAGAGAATTGCGTTAACCTTTCGGTGTCTTTCATGTCAATGTGGACCAGCATGAGAATGTCATATCTTCTTTGATTGCGAAGCAACAAGAGGTATCTGGGTCCATATTACCCACAAATTTGGTATCACGGGAAAACCTAGGACCAACATTGTTGATGGTCCCTGAAGGTGGAAGAATAAAAGAATTAATGTCCACTGGTTAATCTGGTTCATCTGGAAAACCAGAATCTCATTGAAGCGTAGAGGAGAAAGCAAACCACCCAATGGTAGGTTTCATGGGTGCAATGCAAAGATTTTTTCCTGCTTACAACAAATTGGTTGGAAAAAACATGGAATGAAATCCAGTGGCCGTTTAACTCCTTTGATTTCCAGAATCACGAACTGGAATGGAATGAAAGTTCCGAGTTTTATTTTACTTCATTGTTTGATGCCCTGGGAATTTTGATTTCAGAATTAAAAAATACTTGTCTGGTAAAAGAAGCAGATAGATTTTGTAATCATAAATTGCTGTTGGATTTCTGCAGCCACAAGCACAAAAATATCTTCTCTGAAGAAATAGTACAACTGATCAAACAGATTATTGAAGTGACAAGATCTGCCCTACGAAGAATAGCTGTAGAAATATTGGAATTTGAGCGTTCAAGAAATTAAACATGCTACTAACATGATCTTCTAATCCTTTTTTTCTTAACCAACAAACACTTTGTGTTCTTTCATAGTTCCAAAAATCTCCAATGTGATGAAAAGAAACAATATGAGATGATGATCAAAACTAAGTAGGCAAGGATTCAGTGTCATCAACCTTAGGGCCTTAGCCAACAAAAGATTGACAGCAAAGCCAACAAATGCATTTATATGTTCAAAGAACTAAAATGCTTCACCATCGCTAAATTTGGCCATGCACTAGCAAGTTGTGAGTGATCTGCTACATAATCTTCAACTCTTTCTCAGCATGGTCAGAACTTGCAGCTTAAGGTACAGTTGAACGTTCAGCAAAAGCCTGTAAAAGACATAGCCTGCTTCGAATTGATGGATCACAAATACCTAAATGGGACCCTCACAGAATTCAACATCAGAAAAGATTTCATTACAATACATGGAAAAATATTCGGTGGTAGCTCATGCATCATTTCAAAGTTATGGAAAGAGTTGAAACATATGCCCACTTCTCCAGCAAGGGGTTTCCAGTACTCTGTCACAGAGGGCATCCGAACAAGTTAAAACATTCTGCAGTTTCATAAAACAGCCAGGAAAAAGAGTTCACTGCAACCACCTAATGTAAAAGTAACTGCAACAAACAAGAATAACAAGCATTTAACCAGAATCACAGTTCGTTCTTTTTTACTCTTTCCAGCTCATAAATTTTCATTGTAGATGGTCGGGTCACGGTGAATATATTATATATATCATGATGTAGTAAACAAGGCATGAATTCTGGTTACACCTGCTTAGAAAATGAATCGTGATAATCTTGATCATTTACTCTTTTATTTGATCAACAATGGTGAATCACCCTATTTATTTTAGTCCGGTAGAAAGTTGGGTCATGTCTAGCTTACTTAATTCTGGAGCTTATACTTCTTTGCACAAGCAATGCAGATAACCAAGTTTAACGGCTGATGCAAACACTCTTCATAAATTCAGGTGACTAATTCTACCGCTTTAATATATTTGGTGATCCGTGACTTGCAACAAGTCAGAATGAATCCAGAACAAGAAAAACACTTAATCTCGCTTTTTTGCAGATCATTATAACTGCAAAGCCGTATAATAGTCCATTTCAGTATCCGATTGTTCATGACGCACTCCCAAAGGAGAAATTAAGACAGCACATAATCAAAATAGATCAGGAAGGAAAACAGAATTACAGGATACATTACAAAAATTTCATAATACGACTGCGCCTAGATACGAAGCTCTGTTGCAGATACCGCAAACTAGAAATGAGAATCCACAAAGTTAAAGGCAGAGAAACACGAGTAAAATGAGATTGCAACCGAAAGAATGAAAACCTTCATGTCTCCTATGATATTTTAATAAGACAATCATGTCTCTCCCCATGCATGCAAATTTTCTAGTTTAGACCAATATCAGAGAGAGAGAGAGAGAGAGAGAGATTTTCTTTTTCACTTGCTTTATGAAGAACTTATTTCGCATGTGAAATTTAATTATTTTACAAATTTCACAATTTTCATTCCGTCCAGCTTCGATTTGGACTATATATTTCATGTAACTTCAACTATTTTCATCCAATTTTGTGCTCTCGAATTGAATTCTCTGTCAGATCGAACACTCAAAATTCCAAGCAAGTATCAAATATTTGCATGTAATAGGTTTTCCAGATACCCATAAGTTTTGGCAAATAAAACATGTAAAATGAACAAGTACTCTTAAGTGTAATTTGTGAAGGATGTCAAGTCTTCAGCTTTAGATAGGTCGCACTTTGCTATTATGTTGCTTGAGCTTCGTCAGTTTATTATCACCCCTATTCATTGTGTTGTATCTTGTAGAGTCCCATATCATGAAAGTGGAAAAAAAAAATTGGATTACTAATCTGTTCTTTTTTCTTTCTTTTTTTTTTTTTGTGAGTCAATATGCTTTCGTTGTACTTCAACTATGCTGGTGGATCTTCTTTTTGACACCCATGATATTGGAACTAAAAACTAGCCGCCTACCAACTCCCAATACAAACTGATAACATGTGCACTGTAATATGTTCTGGCTCCAAGCATGAAACGATGAAATTTCTCTTAAAAGAAAGCCCTCTTCATGAAGGGTGAGTTGTGTGCGTTGTTAGGTGCACGCAATCCATATTTGCCAAAAGGAAAGGAAGAATATTTTGGTAATTTCATTAAAAAGAATATCATTTTCAATCTTTTCACTTTTTTTGATATTCTTTTTTGTGCATACAAAAAAGTTTTTTTCATTAACTGGAGTTATTTTCGTCATTGGCGATACTAATGCTAATGCATGAGAAATTCATACACTAGTATGGCGTACATAATCAGAGCATGGCCTACATTAGACTAATTAGAAAATTGAAATGGAAAACACCATTGCTATGTTTGATCCCCCATGGCCGGCTGCCTACACAGCATGCAGTGGCAAAATTACGTTTTCATCTTTCCGGTCAAGGCGCCAACAAGCCTAGCGGCATTTCAACCTCATGAATTTTAGGGTCCTCACCTAATCTTCTTGCTAGTGTTTTTTTTTTTTTTTTAAAGGTAAGTCATTTTCCACTGTCACGAAGAGAGACAGCCTCTTTGGTGGTGTTTGTAAAATCTTATATTTGTGAAAATACAGTTTATAATGAGTTTTGGAACCTTGGCTTATTTGTTTGGGTGACTTGTCCAAAACCTGGTTTTCAATGGATAACCTGAAGTAGGTCAGGTTTTTCATTTCCTTTCGTAAAACTATTTTTTTGTCAAATCTAGAATTTCCTCAAATCTAGTTTTTATGGCACCCAACATTGCAAGACCCTAGTTTTAGAGCCAAAACTAGTTTTTGCCTTTGAAAATCTGGATTTGGAGTCTCATCCAAACACTCCTTTCGTTCTACCGCTCTTATTGATACTAGATTTTAAGTTGAAGACTTTTAAAAGTAAAGAAAAAGTAATTAGTTGCTAAACATCCAAACCGTGTGGATCAATTTGAGTCATCACGAGTATGGAGAAAACATAGACTTAGCCGATCATCCTTCCATTCATGCTGGCCCCTTCGGCCTGAAATGACTTTGCATTGGGGCAGCAATGTGGAGCTTCAACGCCCTATAGAGCAGACGTCCCTAAGGAGAGTGAGTAGTGTGTGCCGCTCGGTGCATGCAACAAGCATGCACGAAAAAGAAAAAGGGGATTTTTTTTAATTATTGAAAAAAAATGTCTTTTTAGTCACTTTTTTAGATGTTTTTTTCTCCTAACAAAAAGTTTCATATATATATATATATAGTCAGGAAAAGAAACCAGACCCTTAAATATGATATTTAAAATGTTTTTTTTAACCTAACCTTACCAATATGATCTTAAGGATAAATTGATGCAAAATACATATTAAGTTGATCATTTTTTGGATTTTAATATTTTTATAATAAGCAAAAAATAAATATCTTTAGTAACATCAACATTTTGATAATAGAAAAATCAACATTGTTCATAAAAAAATACTTGATTCAAAGTATGTTTTATATTAAAATAGTTTTATAGATATTTTAGGATGTTTATATTTTATTTAAAATAATTTTTTATCAAAAAATAAATGGCCTGGTTTTTTACCTTTGACCTAAGAGCCTCTGGTTTTTTACCAATTTCTCTCTCTCTCTCTCTCACTCTTTATATGTTTGAAGAGAATGTGTAGTATTAGTCAATAAATTTGTGTGTGGAAGTATGGGCTGCCTTTACTATTGCCAAGGACTGATTCTAAACGATCAGATCACCTTTCTGATGCTCTGATGCTCTGATGCTGCTGCTTAGTTTTAAGTTTGACGTTGCAAAGACGATCTAATTAAGGGAGCTAACTTTCGAATTCGGATACATAGAGTTCGACTGAAACTCAGTTGGCTGAAGAAAACTCAAATTACAGCACGCGAACTATACTTATTCACATGTAGATGTAGTTCTACTCAACCTGACCAGCAGCCTAGTTTTATTTACTGAACTCGAAGGAGTTTAGATGAAAAAGAAGGCAGGCTTGTGAAAATGAAAAGATGGTGGAATACAAGGCAATGACTGAAAGAAGAAAAAGACAAACTAATTTGCGAGGCTAAAATCCAACAGCATATCCTGGATGCTTTACAGAAATGATTTTAACTAGTTTATCCAGCAACTGCAAGCTTTTTTTATTGCTCTAAACCTTAGTTATGAAATTGAGACATCTTTTTTAAATATGCTTTTAAATGCACATTTAGTTTGCCCCCACTTTGTACATCCCTCTTCCCTGTCATGACTGTTGTTCGCCCCTTGCTATCTTTCCCTCATTTATACATCTCTTTTACACTGGTAAAACATAAATATATGTGACTTAATGTTGCACCTAACACCCCTTTCTCTTGAGATTGGTGGCCGAACCAGAATTTTTTTGTTATGGGGGATTTTTATAAAAAATTTCATTTATGAAGGGGCGCAACATATATAAATAAGTAAATAATTGTAAAAAATCTATGTAAAAACAAATAAAAATTTTGTTGCTGGCACGGGCAACTGCCCACACCAGTTTATATATAACTTGGCTACTACTTGGGATGTTTCAGATTAAGTTGCTTGCACCAGAGGTGTACATGCATCAAATATGCACCAAAAGAAGGTGTGGGCATTTTTGAAATTAAAAGAAAGAAAAATTTTAGACTTGTTTGGCCACCACATTTTCTCCACTGTGCTGTCTCCTTCCTCTCCTTTGCCTTCATCATCTCTCCCAATCGTTGGGATAACTCCAATGGCACCATCTTCATCTGGTCCCTGCAATCTGCCATTTTTCAATCGAAACGCTTACCTTCCTCCACACATCTCTTTAATTTCCCTCGCCATTTCACTTTCTCCTTTGCGTCAATTTCACTTTAATTGCCGGCACCATTTCCTCCTTTCAACATTAATCTTTAGTTCCATTTTAGTGATGTACAGCATTATTTCCACATGAAGCATTATTTCCACATGAAAGGCCTGTTAGCACGCGCTTCACTTCAATTTATTGAAAAGAAAAAAACACGGTTTCCCTCTTTCTCCACACATGCAACGTACGGGGTCTGCTAGCGAATGCGTCACTCTATAAAGCTTTTCTGAGGGGGCGACGTTTTTTCTGGGGTTGCACAGAAGGGTGAAAAGCTTTTCTGAGGAGAGGTTTTCCAGGAAAGGTCTTCACAGCATGGCTGCTCAGGATGATGTATTCGCACAAGGGAAGTACAAGGCGGTCGTCGCGGAAGTCGTGGCGGATACTCATCGCCCCTCGCATCTCCCCGAAGTGCTTCTGGTTGCTCATCCCTCCGAAGAAGGCCAGTACCCAGCTATGGTCTTCCTCCATGGCTTTTCTCTTGTAAATTGGATGTATAGAGAATTACTGCTCCATGTTGCTTCTCATGGCTTCATCGTGGTGGCTCCTCAGGTCAGTTGCCTTTCCCTATGGTGGTCACCTGCTTGCCTTTATCTTAAAGTATTTTAAGAAAGAATTTGCTTCATTACAAGTCCATGTTCCATGTGAGTAATTTTTGAATTTGTTAAAGAATTTACCTTAACAGTGCTGCCCTAAACTCCTGTTTTATTGAATGCTTGGATCTCTTGTAGCTACTTTTGCTCAAACAGTAGAGACACCCTGCAGCCTTGGACTTAAAAAAAAGCTTATGGTTTTTCCAAGCCACCAAATCTTTGTGTTCTTATGTGTGTCTGTTTCTTTTTCTTTTTTCTATTCTTTAAGATAACTTCAAGTGGGCTAGTTTCATTCAGTGACGGAGGCACATGTAGGCGATATCAGCAATTGCCGCAACAGCTTATTCTGCAGCTTTACATAAATGCTAATTGCATTTATCAACTTATATATATAGGTCCCCTTAAATTAGTTTAAAAATTAGAAAATTAACACCCTTTAACCAGAAATTTCTAGCTCGGCCACTGGATTTTGAAAAGAGAGAGAGAGAGAGAGAGAGAGAGAGAGATGTATTTACATTTGATTCTTGTGCTAACCATGGCTGCTTATTCTGCAGCTTTACATAATTTCAGGATTTGATGCCACTGAAGAGATCAAGTCAGCTGCAGCTACAGTGAATTGGTTACCAACTGGGCTAGAGGCCAAGCTACCAAAGGGAGTGCAGCCAGACCTCACAAGGCTTGCACTTGCCGGTCACAGCCGGGGAGGGAAAGTAGCCTTTGCCCTTTCGCTGGGCCTGGTCCCCGAAGCCAAGGCCGCACTGCCCTTCTCTGCGCTACTGGGTATAGACCCCGTGGACGGAACAAGCCCGCCTGTCCTGACCAAAGTCACGAACTCCCTAGACCCCAAGGCGCCGGGCCTGGTGGTTGGCACGGCCCTCGGCAGTGTGAAGAAGGACCCTTTGCTGCCTCCTTGTGCTCCGGAGGGCGTCAACCATGAAGAGTTCTACAAAGAGCTCGTGGCTCCAGCTTTCCACGCCGTGGCTAGGGACTACGGCCATATGGACATGTTGGATGATAAGGTCATTGATGTCCTCTGTGTGAGTGGGAACAGCAGGGAACCCATGAGGAGGTTCGTCGGTGGCATCATGGTCGCCTTCTTGAAGGCCTATTTGATGTTTGATAGTGACGATCTGAACAAGATTTTTGAGATGCGTAATCAAGTTCTTCCGGTGGTGCTCTCAACAGTTGTTAAGAAGAATTAATCCGTTGCTATCTCCATATTATGCATTAAATAAGCTGGCTTAGACTTTTGAGTTGTTTGCCGGCAGCAATATATGTATCGAGGACATGTTCTTAACTATTATATCTTCTTTCTAATGCTCCTTTCGAGTTTGAAGTTGCTGAAGAAGGCCAGTGGCTGAAATATCAATTAAAATATGCACATGGTTTAAACATATAAATCTGTTGGATGCGTACATATTATCTAATTAACGAATTTTACTTTGAGATTCAAACGGCTAAGTGAATAGGATCCCGGTCGAACTAAGTTTGTGTAAAAGAAAAGTAACAAACTTGAAATAAACACGAGCTGTTTATTACACCCATCTTTTTCGAAAAAATGCCTATAAAAATATTAAAAACAATGAAAATAAAAAAAATGTTATTTTCTCCTTTAAAGGATTTCAAAAAACCTTCTCGCATTTTTTTTCATTGTTTTTGCTTTAAAGTTTAAAACTTAAGTTAAATGGTTAATTTTACTTCCATCGCTTTTAATAATTTTATCAATTTATTTTTATGTTTTTTAGTTTTTCTTTTATTTTACTTTTTACTAAATTTATGACTTTTTTAAATTGTCAAAATTTTGCTCGTCCTAAGATTTTCACTTTAGCCGAAAAATGCCCAAAAAAACCTCATCGTCCTAAGAATTGTGATTCTGGCTTAATTCATAGTTCTATGCAAGTTGTTCAGACTAGTTTTATTTACTGAAAGTTAACTAAAGAAGATAGCTGATAAAAAAAAAAAGCAAGAGTTTGTAAAATTGCAAAATTGTGCTATAGAAATCAATGATCGAGGAAAAGAAAATCTAATAATCGCTGACGCTAGTACTTTACCTCTAGAAATATGTGGAAAGAAAACAAAACAAAAAATTCAAAAATTAAATACAAAAATAAAGCTCAATTGTTATTTTCTTAAAAGAAAAAAGGAAAAAAACCTCTACTGAAAACGTCTAATACGGCTGTTATTCGAAATTCCCATCTTCCGTAGGGCATTTGCCAATGCGTAAATTTTTTGGGAGATTCTCAGAGAAAATACTTCTTTTCAGGAATATAATTGCGTGTGTGCGCACAAACACACACACACACACATCCTAAATGCCTTATAGAAATGATTTTTCTAGTTTACCAAGCAACTAAAAACTAATCTAATTGCTTACAACCCTAGAGAATTTGAAGACTACACCAGATGCCTGCTTAAACGTGTGTGTATATATATATATATATATATATATATATATATATATATATATATATATATATATATATATATATATATATATATATATATATATATATATATATATATAGAGTACTCTAGATTCTGGATTACATATTCAAATATGATAATTGCCATTGTGAGTCATTTCAAACCAATTCTGAACCCAATCTGATTGATTACATCCCTATTTGCGTTTTAACTTCACGTGGTAATGAGGCCTAAACACCAGTTGTCCTAAATTCTGAAATTAAAGAGAAGCAAAAACTTATTTTCATTAGACCAGTACTACTCATGTATAAGACACAAACTGCAATTAGGGTTGGGCATCGGGCGGGGTACCTAGCCATTACCCAGTACCCGACCCGATCGGACTCGGGTTTGAACTCGAAACAATTGGCTTGAGATGGTCATGTATCAGGCTGGCCCGGATCAGCCCAACCCGGCCCATTTTGGTCCGGTAAGTTATTTAATATTAATTGTATTTTATTAATAATATATATTTTACTATTAAAAATATATTTTATATTAAAAAATATTTTATATTAAAAAATACGGGCTGAACCCAAGCTTGAGTTTCAGGCATCAGGTCGTGCCTGAGCTTGGATTTCGGGTGTTGCAATCCATTTACTAATAGGTTGTGAATTTTGAGCCCAGATCCATTCTCAAAGGTAGCAGTGACCTATTTTTTTTACTCAATCTTTAACTTTAGTTTTCTGCTGCCTTCTTTTCTTTTTTTTTTTTTAGAAAGTACAAAAACGTGCCTGATGTTTGGGGTAAATAAGAACTCTCCACTTAACTTTTAAAGTTACTAAATAAGCAGAGAGTAAAATTCTCAAAGCGTCACTTAGAAAAGAGGAAACATTAATTTTTGGTGTGAGATAACAGAAAAATATTAATCCTCTCGAGATCATAGATGCGTATATCTTTATTCAATCAAGGAAGAGTGGTTTTTTGAAAGGGATATATTTATCATTTTATATAAAAAACTTTAATGTTTCTTAGTGGCTATTTAAACGGGTATAAGAAAAGAGTTTTTTATTTTTTTCCCTAGTGGCTATTTAAATGTTGGTTGTGTGAAGCTGGTTATGTACATATATGGGATATGAAATGACTAAAATGCTCCAATTAAAGTGAAAAAGTTTATATAGCTTTAAAGAAGAAAATTTTAAAATGCCACCTCCTCCTTCTTTCATTTCTTTGGTGCATATTTGTTACGTACACAAAGGTGTGCACGCAACTCAATCTGTTGGCTGTGTAAGTTGCTCGCATAAAGCTTTTTAACGCCATTTGGCAGTCTGAAGCGTTAGCCTGCTTCTCTTCCAATTGTATCAAGATTCTTGTTTTATGATGGCGAAGTAGAGTCAATTTTGGCCTCTTGCCAAAGTCTGGCAGACTTATTAGATGAAACTCGTGATGGTTTCACGTATGTATGCTTCTTCTTCTACATGACCTGAAGGCTGCTAGGAGCAGCCTTTGTCCATATACAAGAAACCCAAGTACCCGAAGCTACTATAAGCCACACAAACATGAGGCCAACATTCCAAGTCCAAGTGAAGACAACCCTTATGTCAAGAAGTTCTTAAATAAACATGCAACATGCAAAAACCATTTGCTAATAAGGGAGCCAGCTAAATATACATGTTGTTAACCTCTCCTTATCCCGGAAATATGACCTAAAGATGAACTTTTCACTTTTCAAAGTGACCGGAGAAGGAGGCCAGTTGAAAAACATTTCTACAGTTTTCAAATCAAACACCTCATCTACTGACGGCAATATCTCTTCCATGAGAGTGGAACTGGTGCCATGAAGGCCGGCTTAATTGCGTATCTTTTCCGAATAGTGGGTTGTTAACATCTTCCTCACCTGAAAACCTGAAAATATGACTTAAAATGCAAAATCCTGACCATCTTAGATCCAATCATACATTTGCATCCTTTTAGCTCGGGGCCTGTTTGTATTGAACAAATCCGAACAACTCATCCAGTTCCAAAGAAATCAACAATAAGATGGATTGTTTTACTCAACCTGGCTGATCCTATTCAAGATGTTCTGTCTCTCTAACGAGTGATTGCCATGTGGTCTTCAAAGGGGTACACGGTCAAGTAAGGCTCCTGTTTTACGAAAGCTTCTCAAAAAACACGTACATAGTTTTCATACTGCAATTCTAGGAACATGCAAGGCATGCAGGACAAAGCGCGCGTCCTCTATAAATACCTCTCTCCACCACAGTATGATGATCAGGAAATAGCGTTTCTGCGAGAAAGTTTTCCGAGGAAAAGATTTTGCAGAATGGCTGGGCTTGGTGGCGTGTTTTTGCTAGGGAAACACAAGGTTGGGACGAAGGAGATCGAAGCGGCCAATTCGGTGCTTGTGTCTCCTCCCAAGCCACTTCTGATTGCTTATCCGTGTGAAGAAGGCCGATACCCAACGATGGTTTTCCTTCATGGCTTTCTCCTTCAAAATCACTTCTACGAGAAAGTGCTTCATCACGTCGCTTCTCACGGCTTCATCGTGGTGGCACCACAGGTTAGTCGTCCTCTCCTTGGTGCACTTCTCATGGGTTTAAACTTGGTGTTTTCAATACAAGACTTTGAACGGCACAACTGTATATATTTTTCAAATTTTTTGCGAGAGCTTTATTGTATTTTTTAAAAGATTTAAAGGCTAGGGGGCATATTAAGTTGGAATGCTCAATCCTCTTCCACCACATAGCGGAGGGAGGGGGGCCGCCTAGGCTATGGCTCCACTTCGGCCAATGAAAAAAAAAATTACATTGATAAAAATAAAATTTTGTAATTGCACCATGTATTTTTTGGATTTGAATTCAGTTGGCCCTATTCGGATTCAGAGGTTGAAGTGTCGGCCCGCCCCTGAAAAAAATCCTAACTCCGCCCCTAAGCAAAGGGATTCAATGGCCCTAAACATTGGTTTACATAATAGAAGTTACATAAAAGGATGACACAGATTTCTAATAAATCTAGTTTGTACTCTCTTCGTCTCTTGCACTTATCAGTTCTTGCATTTTGATTCCTTTTCTTTTGGTCATACAAAGAAAATTCTGGAAGACCACATATATTTCTTAGAGCCAACTCAAAATTAAGTGCTCGCTTCAAATCATATTTATTGTGCTTCTTATAGGTGCATAAGGATGTCAAATATATCTACTTTGGATGGAATATCTGACTGAACCATTAAAAAAAAAAAAAGACATGGAAAAAGTATCTATCTGAATAAGAAATTTGATCGGATTCAAATTTAAAAATTGACATCTAATCAGATTTGGATACGGATATACAATAATATTTGATCCGACGTCGAATGGGATCTGGTTTTCAATAAATATCTTATATGCAATGCTCTTATATTTTCAAAATTGCCAGATTTGGTTCAAAGATTCAATTCAGAATTCAAATTTGGATTCAGATATGAATGTAAACATTGGATTCGGATTATGAACTTCGACTTTCAAATTTGGATATGGCATTTCTATATCAGAAAAAGTGAATATAGTTAAGATATATATCCAATTCAAATATGATTCGTAGACATCCCTTTGCATCATCCCCATAACCGAATCGATTTAATTTATGCGTTGCCTCGTTGCTACTTTCTGACATGATTGAAATGAATGTCCTGTAGCTCTACAAAATTGCAGGACCTGATTGCACTGAAGAGATCAGGTCAGCAGCAGCCACAGTTGACTGGTTACCAGCAGGACTGCAGGCCAAACTACCAAAGGGGGTGCAGCCGGACTTCACAAGGCTTGCACTCGCCGGCCACAGCCGGGGAGGGAAGGTAGCCTTTGCCCTTTCACTGGGCCTAGAAGCCAAGGCCAGGCTGACCTTCTCTGCCCTGCTGGCCATAGACCCGGTCGATGGAACTGCCCCTGGTAGTCAAGTCGACCCACCGGTGCTGACCTACGTTCCGGACTCGCTAGATCCCAAGGCGCCCGTCTTAGTGGTCGGCACAGGCCTCGGCACTGAGAAGAAGGACCTTGTGCTCCCTGCCTGTGCTCCGGAGGGCGTCAACCATGAAGAGTTCTTCAAAGACTGCATGGCACCGGCTTTTCATGCCGTGGCTAAGAACTACGGTCATATGGACATGCTGGACGACAACGAACTGGTAGAAGGGGTTGCTCGTTGCCTGTGCGAGAGTGGGAATGACAGAGAGCCCATGAGGAGGTTCGTTGGTGGCATCATGGTTGCCTTCTCGAAGGCCTTTTTGTTGAAGGAAAATGATGATCTGAAGCAGATTCTTGAGATGCCTGATAAAGTTTCGCCGGTGGTTCTGACAAATGTTGAATTTAAAGAGAATTGAATTGTTGCGTTCCCTTGTAGTATTTGAAACTGAGAGTTCGATAATGTTGGAATATAATTGTATTAGTGACCATTGTTGTTGACACAAACATTTTTTCTCTCTGCGGCTGGTCACTATGCTTGAGAGACTCAAAAGATGCACGTCGGTGATGGACTCTTCCATTCCTCTTACAAGTTGTGCAAAACACCAAATCTAATACTCTTTTTTTTTTTCTTTTGCAAGTACATTATACAATAAGCATATCTATCAATTTGAACAAGCATATGAAATTATCACATTTTTTTTTCAAATAAAAGAGAACTCCTCTCCTCTGTTTGCAGGATTGGAGCCTGAGCATGTGGGATCGCCCATCTAACCAAATTCTTGTTGCAAGAAATTCTGTTTTCATCAGAAAGGAAAATCAAAAGAAATTTGACTGCATTCATGAAATTGGGAGAAAATCAGGACGTTGAGGAAATACAAAACAGATAAGATATTTATGGAACCCATATGCCCCGAAAAGGTCTGGTTCCTTTGTGCCAGCAACCAAAGAGAACGAGAGAAGGGCAGGGACATGTCTTCTTCTTCTTCCCCTGCTTCTGTTGCTGCTGATGCTGATAGAGTTTTCGAACAGGGGAAGCATGGAGTAGCAGTTCTAGACATCAAGCCAGGCTCCATTTCTACCCATTCTCCATTACCACATAAACCTCTCTTAGTTTTTCACCCAATAGAGGAAGGGGAGTACCCAGTTCTCATTTTCCTTCATGGCTACCTTCTCTATAACTCCTTCTACTCCCAACTCCTCTCCCACATCGCCTCCCACGCCTTCATCATCGTCGCCCCTCAGGTCAGCCTGTTCTTCCATCTTCTTCTTCTTCTTCTTCTTTTGAAAGCATGAAAGAGCCTCCAGGCATTTTTGCTGCCGTGTTTTGGATTATGGTGAACGGATGAGCATTTGAGTGGCAAGTGGATCATCTCACACCTCATTCTCATCTCCAATCCGTTAATTCTCTTTTCCAACGAAGAATGAAAATTTGTTTTCTTAAATTAAGACCCTCCATCTTTTGCACTTTTAGGGGTCCTGTTCACAGGTTGATTCCGGTGCTTAGAACACTGATCTTTTAAAATAAAAGGCATCAATTTGAACTATTTCTTGTCTATGTCAGTTGATTCGTTTATACTTTGCAGTCCTAAAGCGAGAGAAACAAGACGTATTCTAGGGTGTATGAACAAACTGATAAACTTGAAATTGACCTCTTGACCTCCTTCAAGTTAGAGGTGTCTGCTCATAAAGCTGGTGTTGAACTCTTGACTTCTTTCAACCTGAAGATTCTAACTGAGATTGCTTGCCAAAGGAACAGACCCTCTTGTGGCATTGGTTCCAAATTCTTGGTTTAATATTTGATCTGTTGCAATGATTTAATATGTAAAGAGTTTTATATATCTGAGGTATGAATGAAGGATCTCTTTGCTCATTTCAAGTTCTTGTTTTGTAGCTATACACGTTTGCTCTAGCTGATTGCATGCAAGAGATCAAGAATTCAGCCATGGTAGCAGACTGGATCCCAGTAGGCCTACAAAGTCATCTTCCGACTTATGTGCGGCCGGATCTGAACAGGATTGGTCTTGCAGGGCATAGCCGGGGAGGCAAGGTTGCCTTTGCACTTGTGCTGGGCCTAGGCCCGGTCAAGACCTCGCTCAGGTTCTCTGCGCTGCTGGGTGTGGACCCAGTTGATGGAAAGTCTGAAGGAGAGCAGACAAACCCGCCAGTACTAAAACACGAGCCCCAGTCTTTAGCCCCCAAGATGCCGGTATTGGTCGTCGGCTCCGGCCTTGGCAGCCGGAGCCGGTACCCAGGTCTCCCTTCCTGTGCGCCTAATGGGGTTAATCATGCAAGCTTCTATAAAGAGTGTGTACCTCCTTTTTGTTACACAGTAGCCACTAACTATGGTCATGCAGACATGTTAGATGATGATACTCCAGGTCTTAGGGGTTTGGCGTCCTATTGTTTATGCGTAAATGGGGACAGAAGAGAGCCCATGAGGAAATTTGTAGGAGGAATTATGGTGGCATTTCTAAAGGCTTATCTGTTAGATGATGATGAGCTTTTGGAGAAGATAACTGAGAAGCCTCATAACAAACCGGTAGACTTCTCTATTGAGCACAAGAAAAGCGTAACGGAATTGGTGGCTTAGTCTATCATATCTAGAAGACAGCAATCTTACAGGGTAGATTGTTTTAAATGCACAAGGTTAGAAGGTAAATGTTGTACCAATGGTAATTTTCCTTCACTCTTGTTAATATCAACCTTTCCAGTTATACTGTGTTTCATATTGTTGCAGGAACTTTTTGGTTGTTAACACCATTACTAGTGAAAGTTTTACTTGGATTTGGAATTCCTTCTTGCACCTTTCATTACACCACACAAGATCTTTATCCAGAACAGTGTGATGCCTTGGTAGTTTTAACTATGTGCTGCTTTTTGTAAAAAACTTGCAGAATCTGTTAATTTTTATGTATATCTCTCATGAATGACTTCTTGCAGCACCCTGATCAATCTGATGCCTCTAGATTGATTCACGTCCTGAAATAATACCTGAAATAGCCAACCAATGCATCTTCTTCAAAGATTCTGGAAGCTGCCATTTTAGAAACTCAAGGTGTAGCAGTATAACAGGAAATAGTTTTCCAAATTTGCAGACATGATATGTGGACTACAGACTGCACGAAACCTTTTATTATACTTTTTCTAAAACATCTGATAATATAGATAACTTGCAGATGATTTCCTTGAAGGAACTAACTCATAAATTACGCAAATAGAATTCATGGGTAGATTTGCTTTTTAAAGCTCTGCTCTCGTAGTCTCCTTCAAGCTAAAGTGTCTCAAGTTGAACCCACCAGCCGGGCGAACGAATATATGCTTGAAGGTAGAGATCATGTCAATATTGTTAGCTTTGTGAAACTTAGACTCGAGAACAAGATCCTCAAAGAACTTCCAACTGAGATAGTAACAAACAAATGCAGAAGTACAAAGAAATTTACATGAAAACAATCATTTTTCTTGGTGATGGAGGTTGTCGCCATCTGGATATCTTGAATAGTTCTTGAGAGAAGCAGATACTCTTTTCTTTGTGGTTTCTGCTTTAGGCAAAATCAAGAAATTAGATTTTAAGAGTAGTTTGCACGTGAAACAGGGTCTCCAGCCATGATCAGATATTGACCATAACTTGGCAAAATCAACACAAGGATTTCGTTCTTGTCTTTTTTTTTTCCCTTAAACTGCACATTTTGTTTTGTTTTAGTCGTTTGCTTTCACTTTCCAAGTTTCTTCAATAACAAACTTCCTCCCAACAGTATCATACAACGGATCGAGACTTCGCTTTATCAAATGCAGGGACCCCAGATCCATTTTGAATTGATGCACATGAAAGGAAGGAAAAAAAAAGGCAAAAAAACAAAAACAAAAACCAAGATTAAAAATATGTTGTTCTAAACTTTATCTTCAAGTTTGTTTTATTTCCTTCATAAAAAGGTGAGAAAATCTACTCCCTCTGATCTGCCCACGATGAGTTGTATGTGAAATCCGCTGAAGTTGCGATCTGGTTGAACTTGAGCATGTGCAACATGTAAAGCTTGAAACGCAGGACTTTGGCCTGGTGGAAAAGCATCAATATAATGGAAGAAATTAGAAAGAAATAGTTTTTCTTTGGCATATGCGGCAAGATTTATAGCTTCTAATAACAGTAATCCGTCTGGACGGGCTACGCACATTGAGAACTTTCTTGAATATACAAATTTTTAACAATTTAACTAAAGTTTTTTAAGAAAGAAATACCCCTCTTTAATGTAAGAGAAGCAAACTATAAACACTCATTACGAAATTACTGGTCTTGCTAGTTATAATATGGACTCTTGAATGACTTTTCAGGTTTTTACTGGATCCAGCCTTTGTTGAGCTCAAATGAGTAATTTTATTCTTTCAAATCCGGTACAGTTGTACTCAAATTAGAACCCCTTTTTTTAACCGGCTTCATATTGGACTAGAGTAAGCCGGATATCATGCTCGAACTTAAATTTGGTATGATTTACTTACTGAATGTAAATATGTTTGGTAATTGGATCTGTACTTCTTTACCAAATCAAGCTACATAGGTTTGAAATTGGACCGATAATCAAATATATCTGATTCATTTACATCCGTATTACAATCTATGATTCTTTCAAGAAGTTGGAGACCTTGGCCCTTGGGGTTCCAGAAGACCTGTTTTGAAACTTAATTTGTTGTATTTATTTTCTTTATTTTAACTAGCAAAAGGTCTATGAACACAAATAGCGACCAAAGATAACGGACCAAACCAAGAAAAAAGCATGATTATGCGAATGAATTAACTTCAAAATGAGAGGAAAAAGAGGAAGTATATATCTGACAGAACATGCGAAACCAAATTGCCGATGCCTCTTCTAATGCAAACTAAATCAGCATTAATGACAAAATTAATCTGTCAGATTTAAGCTGATGAATCGGCCTTCTCTTTATAATTGTCAAGGTGTACTGTAAATACTTCAAACAGATGAAAATTTGAAGCACAGGAAAATCTATGTCAATTAAAATGAAAAATGTTTCGACTTTCAGGGATATTGTGGCCAACAGCTTGGCAATAAAATATGGAAAAATTTTCAGAAAATTATTTGGAAAAGGTGGCATTTTTTATTCGATTTTAACTATCCATTCACCTCCAAATCGATCGATATGGGGTGGTCAGATTCTTTTCCTATTCACCAAACTGAAAGTATCATGATCCTTTGAAAATAAGGCCAGTTTATTTTGATAGGCAAGGCATCTTGAAACTCGGGAGTTGATATTAATGGCGCCCTGTATGTTGGCCCCTCAAAACCGTGGAAAAGCTGGCAATGTTTCACGAGTAGAGTTTTGATCTGCATCTCTCATTTATCCTTTATGGTCCCTCCCACTGCCGAAATTTTACTCGATAGAGAACTAATTCAATAATATATATATATATATATATATATATATATATATATATATATATATATATATATATATATATATATATATATATATATATATATATATATATATACTTTGTGAGGTTGGTGGTCGTTGGCTCCGCCACTGGTCCCTTCTTTAATTGCATAATACATTTTCCTCTTGCCAGATCAGATCTACAGATCCATCAACAAATGGGTCAAGATGTGGGTAGGAACCTTCCGCCTGAAAACCAAAATCAACCCAACAGCAATGAGGGGAATGCTCAGAATGTACCACCTTATATCAGACTGCAAGCCTAAAACAATGAGAGAGTAATTTGAGTTGGATTTAGCTCCAAAATAATTTTTAAATGGCTTCTGAAACAGAAAGCAACACCTCTACTTAGGGCTGCACATGAGCCGAGTAGGACCAGCTCGAGCTCGGCTCAAACTCGAAAGACTCGAGCCCAGCTAAGCTTGAGTTTGACTCTATTATACAGCGTCAAGCTTGAGCTCGATTCACTTAAATCGTTCGTTTGAATTTAACTTGTCAAATTTGTTTTAACTTGTTTAACTCATTAACCCATTTAGCTAGTCTTTTTAACTAATTCAAGTATGATCAACCATCTAACAGAAAGCCACAGAAAGAATGCACATATTATTCATCCAAATATTCAAAAAAGAAAAAAGAACAACTTAAACATAGGAAATCTTTCATTCATGACCCATTTATGTAGCCGAGCCAAGCCAAGTTTAAAGGAGTTCGAGTTCTTACGACTCGAACTCAACTCGTTTAACATTTCAAGCATAAATTTAAACTTAGATGTAGACTCATTTTTTACCATCGACTTTGAGTCGAGCTCGTGTGAACTCGAGTCATTGGTGCAGCCCTGTCTCTACTTGGCATCTTCGTCAACAACAAAATACGCCCAATGGCATGTCCTTTTTTTTTTTTTTTTTGTGGGGGGAATCAGATGAGGATCAATGAGGACAAAGCATACGCTATGGGATCATGGACCAAAATTGATTTCACTCTTTCCACGCATACGCAACATCGGGAGGATGCTAGCACATGCGTTCACTCTATAAGTCCTTCCATCTACCAAAATTTATTTCTCAGTTCGACGAGATGCTTTGTTTTCTCTGGCGTTGCATAGATCGGTGGATAAAGTTTTGCAGGAAAAAACTTTGCAGGAAAAGTGTCCACAGCATGGCTACTGTGCATGATGTATTCGTGCAAGGGAAGTACCAGGTCGCGGATATCGTTGTGGACGGTGAGGATCCTCTGTCTCCTCCCAAACCGCTTCTGATTGTTCATCCCACTGAAGAAGGCCTGTACCCAACTTTGGTCTTCCTGCATGGCTTTTCCCTTCAAAATTCCATGTACAGTCAGTTGCTGCACCATGTTGCTTCTCATGGCTTCACTGTGGTGGCTCCTCAGGTCAGTTGCCTTTTCCCTTTTGATCCGAATCATCTTCGGCAATATGGGTCTTTTCTGAGAGAAAATCAAAGAAGAAAAAGTTGCTAGTTAATGTTGATGACAAAAAAACTGTATCTCCTTTTTCTCATCGATTTTCTTTCAACCATGTATCTATCTTGAAGATGATCTCCACAAGTCTTTCACCTACCAATTTATCGGTGATAAAGATCACACCATGAAACACATACTCTGTTTGTTTGATTGATTATATATCCTGCAGCTGGACAATATTCTAAGATCTGATTGGGTGGAAGACATCAAGTCAGTAGCAGCCACAGTGGACTGGTTACCAGCCGGTCTGCAGCCAAAGCTCCCAGAGGAAGTGCGGCCGGATCTCACCAGGCTAGCCATTGCCGGCCACAGCTGGGGAGGGAAACTATCCTTTGCCCTTTCACTGGGTATAGAGGCCAAGCCCAGGCTGGCCTTCTCGGCGCTGCTGGGCATAGAGCCAAGCGATGGAACAGCACCGGGCGTCCAAATCGACCCACCAGTCCTGACCTTCGTCCCGGACTCCCTCGACCCCAAGGTGCCGGTCTTAGTGGTGGGCGCAGCCCTCAGCAGTGTGAAGAGGGAACCTGAGCTTCCTGCCTGTGCGCCGGAGGGCGTCAACCATGAAGAGTTCTTCAAAGAGTCTGTGGCACCAGTCTTCTACGCCGTGGCTAGGGACTACGGCCATGTGGACATGTTGGATGAATCTGTCCCTGTTACAGTCTGCGCGGGTGGGGATAACAGAGAGGCCTTGAGGAGGTTCGTTGGTGGCATCATGGTTGCGTTCTTGAAGGCCTATTTGATCCTTGACGCAGACGATCTTAACAAGATTTTTGAGATGCCAGATCGAGTTTCTCCTGTGGTACTATCAACAGTTGAAGTGAAGAAGAATTAATTAGATGCCAGATTTAATGTGTGCGATATTTCAGATTATATATATATATATATATTTATCCCATACTTATCCATCATTCCATTCTCTATGCGGATATGAAAGAGATGTGTGTGGTTTGGATTTTTTCTTTCTTTTAATTGGGTTTCACACTGAAGAGAATGTGTTATATTAGTCAATCAATTCATATATTGCAATATGTTTTTGTCATTATCACTGTAGAGGACAAAAACTTAACTATCATACCAGAGCGCTCTTTTCAAGTTGCGAAAGAAGGCCCTTGTTTTGAATGAAAAACTAAAAGCTGAATATACTTGGTTTAAAAATAAAAATCTATTGGATCTATAGATAGGGTCTCACTAGGAGATATAACCATCAGATTCGGATAGGTACATAAATACAACTCTTTTCTAACTCAGTTGGGCTAAAGAAGAACAAAAAAACTCAAAATAGCAGGTCTGGAGTATTTGTTCACGGTTCTACTCAAGTTGGTCGGTCCAGTTTTACTTACGGAACGTTATCCAGCTAAAGAGGCTAATGATGAAAAGGAAATTAATTTCGCTGATTAAACTGCAAGATTGAGGAATAGAAGTAGAACAAAAAACGAAAAAATCCAGGCTCTTTTTGCATTTTTTTCTTGTTTTTTCACACTTTTTACATGTTTAATTACCATATTTTTATTTTTATAACTTTGACATTCTTTTTTTGTATTTTTTAACTTTTTTCTTAATTTGTCAAATTTAAAAAAAAAAAAAAAAAAAACTTTATTATGTAGTACCTGAGAAAAAACTTATCTTTAGAACACGGTAACTATAAGAGTTGCCTCGTGACCAGGGAACTCTTTGGGAAGCGAGATGGAGAGCTGGACGGACTACAGATACAAGACGATAGGTGATTGAAGACCATAGGTATCCATCCACATCATGGCAGCTTAATTTGATACAATATCTCCTTAATAGAAAATGATTCCTTCTCTGTAGTTAAATCTTTTCCTGCCTGATCTCTTTAAGAGTTGGCTGTGATTGCATGGATCAGAACGGTAGCTGATCCTCAGCCGCCTGCTGCCGGGTGCAAACTATGATGGGTTAACCATGAAACATCAAAATTTCTGAGATTTTTCTCAGATATTAACATTTTTTTAATCAACTTACAACAATATAAGGGTGTTTAAAGGCTTTCTGAGTTCTAGGTGATGGCCGCCAAAAATGTTACTTAGTCCTGCAACAGGAAGAAATGCTTGTTAAGTTAGAAAAATTATGTTGGTAACTTTTGAGTGAGTGGGAGCTTAACAACCTACTGTTCGGAAAAGATGCTTAAAGGCTCCGGCTCTCCCAAATTCCTCCTGCCTTCATTCCTCCTGCCTTCACGGTCCTAATTTCAGCTCGATAGAGCACCCCCACCTTTTGTGGCCCAAGAGAATAGCACCCACAGGAATTAAAACAAGGACATACCATCAACATCTTGATAACTTATATTAAGAAATACTCTTAACCATTTTGAACCTTAATGACTGCAGTCCTGCAACTGGCACGGCCAGTTATGATACTTAATTTGTCTTCTTTTCTTTTGTTTGACTAGAAAAGGGTCTGTCAATGCAAACCAAAGATAAATGGCCAATTCAAGGCCAATGTTATGACTATGTGAATGAATGGCTTCAAAACCACAAAGGAAAAGATAAATATGTATCCTCCTCCTGAACATTTGAAAACAAATAGGGAAGGCCACTTTTGATATATAATTGTCAAGTTAGACTATAGATGCGTCAAATAGAAGAAAAATCGAACCACAGAAACTCTATGTCATGTTCTACTCAAAATAAAACCAAAGAAGGGCCATAAGACAACAGGTGGCAATGGTTGTCACCTATTGTCACCTATCATCAGTTGATTATAGTATTCCACTATCTCAGGTAAAACGCCATTCAAGTGAGTGAGTGATGCCAAATTGTTTGAGCTTTAGAAAACGTATCGTGATTTTTTTATACTCTGCTTAGCTTTGGCTTAGCCGAGCAAGTTCAAGCTTCGTCCAGCTCAACTGAGCTTAGCTCAAACTTCTAGATTTTATGCCAAACTTTAGTTTGAACTAAGATCGAAATGAGTGTAATGTGAATCAAGTTGCCCCAGTTAACCTCGAACTCGACTCATTTACCGTTAACTTGATGAACTGCCCGGTTTGACACATGCAGTGCAATGTAATGTCCCTAATACCTATTCAAACCCAATAGATGCAGATTGCCGTTTGGCGCATTTAGGAGCAAGGCTCATCCAGGGACATGAAGAGAAAGAAATCTCGGTGGATATCTTGAGTCCGAGACTCCGAATTCGAACCAACAAATAATATTACTTCAACTCTTTTTGTTGGATTTCTACATTCATGCTTATTTTTTGCACTTCAATAATTAGCTAGGGCTTAGTTTCTTTCTTTCTATTTACATGCTTGTTTACATTTTTCTATAAAGAAATTTTTGAACTTTCATTAAGATTTTTCTTATAAATTTCATAGTGTTTTTGATTTTTTTGTTGAAGTTTCATAGCATCAGCGGCATAGCCACATTGTGGCTGGCCCACACCAGCCTCTTAAATGTTTTTTATTTTAAAATAAAAACTTTAAATATTTATTCTTATATATATACATATAAGTACCCCACCAGATTTGAGTTTGGTTAAGCAAGTGCTCTTACGAGCCAATTTTTCTGGCTCTGCCGCTGCATAACATAGGTTTACAAATCTTCATGGATGATTTGCTTAAGTTTCATATGGATCCAAATAACTACATCAAATCACGTGATCGAAATCCACGGAAAATTTTACTGATCGTTGCTTCGCTCGCAACACTCATCGTCGACTTCATCGGGACGCAGTAACTAGCAGAAGCACGCTGTCCAGGAAGACGTCGACTCATCGGAACCATCGTCGGCGTCTTCGAGGCCTGCCATTCCTCCAGCGTCATGCGCCAAGACCTCAAGCCGGAAAACTTCCTTTTCAGGGACCTTCAATCTTCAGGCATATTTCTTCTTGGTCTCTTTTCATTTTGGGAAAAACAAAGGAACTGAAGATGGCTTCACCTAGTCTGGGTAACAGGATGAAGGAGGAATGGAGTGCCGTCCTCTCTCGAGCAGCTGTCGAACTTTCTATCCTTAGTCTGTGAAATTTGGTTCTTCATCTTCATCTTCTACCGCATCTTTTGTGCCGCACAAAGTATGTCGGTCGTTAAGACATTCGACACAAAGTGAGATTTCCTCTGGGTCTCTTTTGTAGTTTGCCTTGCAGAATCCTTGCGTTTGAGGTTTGCTCTGTTAAAACCTTCATGGCCATGAATCGTTTCTTATCTCTGTAACTCTTGTCTTCACACGAGTCGTTCCTTTTATCTGATTTGTAAATTTGACGTTCTTATGTGCATTTTTTTGTAGTTGCCTTGATTTGGTGGATTGGAATGTTATAGCTGCTCACATATTAGGAACAATACCTTGATTTGCTGGTTTGGAATGTTATCAGAACCCCCTCCTGTAACTAGATTCAACGGTCCAAATTGTCTTGCAGGTTTTCCTGTAACAAGATCAACGGTCCAAATTGTTTTGCAGATTCTCAACGAACACTGGATGTACATCCAACATATTATAATCCAGGCTAAACATACACTGCCTGTTTCTAGAATAGGGATGCAAATTCCCATTATTTTGATTCCAGGATTTTGATCTCGGGATTTTAATCGTTGGTGCTGCCAAACGCTACCTAAGGGTAAATGGTTTTTCCGCTGCCCTCAAGATAGGCCACTGTTCTCCACTGTGTCCACCACCTCTAAGAGAAGCTACTGCTCTCTTTTATGTCGACCACCCTAGTGGTTCACAGAACTTGCTTGGAAACTTTACTACTATGGTTCATAAGGAACTAAAATAAAATGTGACAGCGATTCACAACAGTTTTTTAGCACAATTATTAGATATCTGACCCAAACCACAACCATTTGACCCATTGGGTGCACCATGGCCTGCCAACCCTAGTTAGATTCCAAGATGGACCCCACCTTCGGGGCCCACACTCCTTTTTCTGGTACTACCTCACAATCATGATGTCATAGCCCATAGTACAACTGGCAAAGGAATTTAACGGAAAAATAACGGTAAACAGACTAAATCTCGTGATAATTTATCTTCTTTCTTTTCTGGTACTTATCTGGTTTAAGTAATGAAGAAAATTTTAATAATTAAGACGGCAAATCCGTTTGGTTTGATGTCCCACTAAATCCATGCGTGTTAAATGACACATTGTTGCCAAAATAGTACTAGTTAGTGATCCAAGTCTAAGCGGAATCCAGACCTGATTAACATGCACACTAGTCAAGCTGATCAGAGATATTCTGATTTGATGTTTTAACGATCAGATTACCTCTAAATCTGATAAATATTCAATTAGGTCAAGTCAGAACTACTGTAGGTCCGAGTCCACTGAGTTGTATGCGGAGTGCAACCGATCAGCAAGGTGGCTCATGAAAAACATGAACTCGTAGTTGCTGTCTCGTTCTAATAAACTACTTTTATGGATCACAAATGGTGGCATGTGCTACTATCGAGTTGAAATGTATAACCATAACTTCATCCAGGTTCTAAAGCAGCTTTGGACCCTGAGGGGCAAGGTGGACGCGCTTTCGGCCTCCCACTCAGAGGCGCAGTGCTCTCCCACTTACCCGAAAAAGACACAAAAAGAAGCATAGCAGCAGTACTGTTCCTTCCGTGTGAAATACTGATCAGTGCAAATGAAGTTTAAGAAACCATGATATAGGGATCACCAAACTAAGAGCATCATGAACCTTGCAAAATAACGCCAATTCGTGTTACCATGCAACGCCACCTTGAAATCGAGAAGTTACTGTTAATGGCGTCCAGTATGATGGCCCTGCATAGCTGCGGAAAGCTGGCAAGTTTCAGATCTTGTCTTCGAAATTTAATTGTTGAGGCCTCAGCTCAGTGAAAGGATAATGGTTCACCAGTGGAGGTTTTGATCTGCGGAACTCTCAGTTATGTCTGCCTGCAAAAGATGGCCCTTCTGGCCTGTCCTTATGTTGGGTACCCTACAGTTCTCAAAGGCCAAATACTATGGCTGGGTGCATAGTACTGAAGTAGAGGACCTCTGTTAGGCACATATATATACTTGAAGGGGGCTGTTTTTTGTCAGAATAAACAAATTGAAAGGGAGGAAACAGGCTTTGCTTTTCCTTTTCCTTTCTTTTCATGTTACATGTACTTATTTGAGTTATAAGCAATTGATTAGTGTGATAAATTATTGACATCCAGCAAATCCTTGGTCATCTTATTTAACCATAGTTAGCAGCTTACCATAGTTATATTTTCAAACTGATGGGTTTTATATTGTTTGTAGAGTACTGTCCACATATGCCATTTTTATTATTTTCTTGGGTTTTTGTTGCAGAATGAGTTTAGTTTTAGCTAGTCAGTATAGAAGTTAAACATAAAGTTGATCAATCACAGCATTGAGCTGTTGGCATCTTTTGTCAGCCTTAGTGAAGGTATCTCTATTCCTCTTGACACTACCAAAATACTTTGCTTTTTTTTTTTTTTTCTTTCTTTCTTTCTTTCATTTTACTTGGGGGAAACCATCTCCAAGTAAGATTTCATTGCTCACACAGGGTGTAAAACCCGCAATGTCATTCTCCTTTAACCCAAAGTCATGCAAGTGTACTCTTACGAAGAAAATTCGAGAGGCTTGGTAACCTAATTAGCAGGTAGCATGAAAAGTTGTGTCTTTTCCTGACCTTTCCATGTTTTTCTTGTGTGACTTCCATTGTTCTAAAGCCCATGAACTTTAAGCTCCAAGCTTTATGAGGACAATACCAGTAAAAGCTCAATAAAAATGAATGATTAGATGGAGACTTGATTGAAGGTTTTCGGATGAGCGGGAGGGAACCCCACCATCCAGGTGAGAAGCTCAAACTCTCTCTTCTTTCCTTTGCCCTAGGGTTTAAAGCTGCATTGGAACTTGGGTAAACTTACAGTTACTCCCTTCAACTCGAGAGTCTACACAAGTTAAAACCATCATGTGAACCTGGCTTCAAGGCTTTCGACTTTGAGGGACATGGAGGCAGCTATAGAACGATAGAAACAAGTGACATAATAGACATGAACAGCAAAAGGTAGTGTATGTGATGGAAAGGGATCTTCAGTAGTTGGCCTGAATTGCTTTTTGAAGTCCTACTGTTCAACATAATCAATTGATTGTGATTTAAAAGGACATAGCATAACTGGTCGAACTTAAAATGTGCTTCTTCCTCTTTCAAGTTTCGTATTGGGTGAGGGGTGAGGTGTTCGGTCCTCGTGGTTCTACCACCACCTTTAAATTAAAGGGTTCTATGCTAACTTATAAAAGTGATAGGCATGATAAACAATTGGGCTGGTGTTTTTATTTGCTACTTTTTATTTTCGTTTAAAAATTCATTGACAAATAATTCATTTAAGAAAAAAAAGAAAGAAATGCTTAAATCTTGAACCTTGCATCAGCAGGCATCGTTTTCATTGGAGGGTTAAGATGAGTTAGAGCTGGTACAGCCTATATGAGAGCGATAACGACAACAGCAGC
This sequence comes from Nymphaea thermarum, assembly GCA_011799765.1. Lineage (NCBI taxonomy): Eukaryota > Viridiplantae > Streptophyta > Magnoliopsida > Nymphaeales > Nymphaeaceae > Nymphaea > Nymphaea thermarum. The sequence continues at coordinate 78,705 of JAANDH010000799.1, read as the reverse complement.
CTGGCTGTGCATATTATAGGCTGACCTCACTTACTTTAATTTGTTTATTGAAGTGACGGCACAAACCTTCCCTCTCTATCACACGCTTTCTCCTCTCATTCTCTCCATCTCTTTGTCTATATACACACACTTTATTCGTCATTTCAACTGTTAGACATAGACATTTGTCTTTGCAAATTCCTTCGGAAATTACCGCAATTTTCATCCCTTCTCTTTCTTGGTTCTACCTTCTTACATCATCGCTTATTATCTATTCTTTTTAAAAGAAGCTTAATTTAAAAGTTTGTTAAGCAGTATACCATAGCTGATTGGATTGGGGGCAGATAATACGGTACGTTCCTTGTTTGATTTGTGCCAAAAATAGATTGAAAGCACTCTACCAAGATAAATGTACATTGAGCCCGTATAAAGCACCAATGCAGCCCGGGACCTGAAGCAAGAGAAATATAGGGTTTTCACTCTCTCTAGGGTGAGAGATTGTTTGCTTCTTGCTTACCCGAAAATGTTTAAGCTTACAAATCACCCAGTTAGTTTAGGTATCAAATAAGTAGCTAAATGAAAAAAAAAACAAACTTAAGCATGTTTTTACTGTGTTATGACAAGTTGAGTATGTTTTTTTGTAAGAAGTTCAATTCTTTTAGAAACAAATAAGGATTTTGAAAGAATCAAAAGCAAAGCCCTCACCAGTTGTGTGCACCTAGTTGAGCCAGAGGCCTCTGGTTCAAATCTTGGAGGTGGCTTGGGCTGGTGCATTACAAAAGCTATGCGGTGCGGGGGAATGGTTTTGAGAGTTTTACGCGTTGTGCAAATAACCAAATCTATCAGCACGAGGATGCTTTCCCCCAAATTCCTTAGAAAAAAAAAAAAAGTTAAATGAATGTAAAAGGATTAAGCTGTTTAAGGTCATTATATGTATGTGGCGGAGTCACACGTAAGTGGGCATGGCAGTTGCCCACACCAGCCCCATAAACTCTCTTTGTTTTCATGCTAGTATTTTATAAAATATGTTCATTTATATATAGCACTGTCGGCTTTATATTCAGTTTCTCTCAGCCGAAAATTCCTGGCTCCGCCCTAGTCATTATGTTGTGGCTCTGTCTTTGCATGACATGCAGCACTGTGTAAAAAAATTTTAATGTATTTCATTATTGACTGTTGATCAGTGGTGAAGCGACATTGAGGTCAGATGGCACATGCACTCTCACTTGTTTCCAACTGAGAAAGCAAAAAAAGCAAAAAAAAAAATTACATCGACGGTCATGTTCCAAACTATGGGCATAAGTTCTTAGTATTTAAATTCTTGGCTCTGTCTTATATGTGATCAACTAAAATCTGTTTCTTCCAACGAATAATATTGAATGACACAAGTACCTACCCAAAAGAAGCATGAATTGGTTAAACCAGAAGTCGGGAAGCCAAGCAAAGTACTTGTCAATGAGAAAGCCTCGATTTGTTGATTACATGATTGCGGCAAGTCTCTAACCTTCATTAAATTAGAAAGAAGAAGATGAACTGCTTTGGAACGTCCGGACGTTAAAAATAAATTGGAAAGCCTGTCAGGTTGCCTACATGTCGCGAAGCAATACAAAAGGGTCCCTTTCAGATATCATGTACAATAATACAAAGAAACTTGTCGAGTTATCATGTTTACCAAGTTCATATCTATCCCAAATGCGGATCCGACGGCGGAAGAGGTCATCTAACTCCAACAATGTCTCTCGAGATCTTCACAAATGTCTTGGAAGACTTGGTATCTTTTTCTTTTTCTTTTATTTTTTTTGCCTCCGTACAAGGTTTTGTGTTTTTGTGTTCATGGAGCTTTTCTTGTTTCCTTATAATTTTTTTTTTATATATTTTGCTTTTAGTTAGGTCGTTTTGTAAATCATGTTTTTTTCAATTAGCATTTTCCTTGAAAAAAGTTGAGTACTGATTTGTTATTTACTCATTTGCAGGTGGTCTTTTGTAAGTTTTTAAAAGCGTGACATGTTGAAATGCTGTTTAAAAAAACTAAGGGGCCGTTTGCACTATGAATAAGGTATAAATGTTTCCTGAATGTGTCTTAAACTTAGGGTAAATTCATGTAACTCTTAAACAAATGTCATATATTTTATTTTGGTTTGAAGGTAAATTCATTAAACATATACACATGTTTTAAAGCCAACAGGGCATGAGAGATGGATAGTATGACAGCATGAACACTTTGTGAATGTCTCGTGAATTTATCTTAAATATTAAAGTAATGTCTTATGGACATGCTCAATATTTTAAACAAATTCAAGAGATAAATACTCACAAAAACATCTCTGTTGTGATAAATAACATTCAAGGCATGTCTGCTATGAAGGTATACATACCAAGTTTTTAGAACTAGTTAAAGGACCATATTTTCGTCATATCATCCTTAATTTGAAGGTGCCACTTAAAAACACAACCTTCTTATCTTCTGGTTGCATCGAAATTAAAAGAAACATATTAGCATACGACATTTACAACTTCAAAAAATAAACAAGAAATCCATAAAAAATATACATGGGATACAAATACTCCAAATTTTCAACCCTTCCCTTTCTTTCTTTTTTTACCGCTGTAAAGAGTGTTACAATACCGAGGAATTTTGGCCTTCCCCAGAAGTTGGTGAAAAAGAGAAGGGCGCACCAAATCGGCTGAGCGACAAAACAATGTATGACAACAAACGCCATACACATGCAACCCCTCTCCCCTCTCTCCAACGCGTCCGTACGCGTATAAAGCCTGTACACAAAAAAGGGTACGCCCCCTCACGTGCCAAACATAACATTGACACCACCCTGACTTTCCTTTGATTTCCCGGCACCGCCCCTGCTTCTCACTTATTCCTCTTCAGTACCTATGTTTTCTCGGTATTTTCCATTCTCATGTGTCTTTCATTTGGGGACAAATATATGCCCAAGCGTTAGGATGTGGACCTCTGTTTAGCGGATGGTTGGTCGGGGGCAGTTTTGGAACTGGGGCAGTTCAGAACAGAATTGTCTAGGGCAGGAAGAGCCTGTTCCTACACTTGCACCTCCAAGCCTCCGGGTAGTACTCAAGTGGGTTGCTCCGGCCTGGTTGGATCGGGACGTGGACCGCCTGGCAAGGCGCGCACCCGCCGCACTTGGCTCGGCATGTGGGCGGCCATGACCCGATCAACTGTCTCTTCTTGCTCCTGAAATCTCTACTGCCGCCGCCGCTGCCGCTTATGCGGTGGGGCAGCAAGGAAGGCTGCCACCTCCGGGACTCCTCCCGGCCCTGCACTCTCCACTACAATGCAACAACAGCTTGGGTGAGCACTTCTTATGAATGAATTTGATTGGGCATATCCTTACAACCCAACCTTCCCAATCACTAAATGAAAAGATCGAGGGGAAGGGTGTATCTGTCATTTCAACAACATGGGGCTGTTTGCCCACCAATAAAAGCCAAGATGCCATATTCGGGCAGGACAAAGGCTATTTTCACGGTGAGCAAGGCATCCGGATTGATGAATTCAGACAAAGGCTTTTAGCAGCAAGGACGACTGAAAGAATGGCAGCATAGAAACTCATCATCAGGTAGAACTGAAGGGTTCATTCTAGTGTTGTCGATTTCAGATCAATCGGAGATAAAATCTTCTCATTCAAAGAAAAAAAAAAAGCATTGGGCTTACACTGGCAATCCTCTAACTTAGGTTTACTTTCCTTTTATTTTCTAAAACTCAAACTCATGATCTCTTTCTTTAAAGACTACTTGGTATCGATCCGGAGAGCAAGGAGAAAGGAGAAGGAGGGGAGTTTCGGCTTTCCTTTGAGTGGTGGGATAACCTTATGCTCTCGCAAATCATTGACCCTCACTGTTTAAGAACAATAGTCATATATATGACAATATTTGTACATGATTGAGGCTCCACAAGGCTGTGCCATCAAAACCAACTAATTGGGTACTCACTTCATTAGGAGTCCCAATATGCCAGAGACATTTTAGTGTTTGATTCTTTAACAAAACAAGAGATATGAAGCCCAATTTAGATGCCATATGCCCCATGTCATGCCTAAGGGGGGGCAAACTAAGGACAACTCTAACTTTTTTTTTTCTCTTTTCTGCTGAAGAAGGAAGTGCTGATTAAGGCCTCCAAACTCTTGATTCCTCTCCTTTTCTTGAAAAGTGCCCAAGGGCATGAACCCTAGATCTCCCCACCAGCAAAGTTTATGGTATTTTCCCTATTGACCAACCTCAGCCTAAACATGCCTATTGCATGCCTAGCTACAAGCACTTTTGCAATATCTATAGCTAGCCAGTGAGTTGGTCACTTTGAAGCCTCCAAGTTAAAAGAAGTGCTACACTTTAATAAAAGGTTCAGCAGTAGAAAGGCATTTTCTTTCTCTTGGTAGAGAGGGATGCAAAAAGGTTGTATAATAATGAATAAATAGAGGAGAGCATGTTGAAGATGCAGACTTTAGATCAGTTAGTGAGTTTTGGTTCTTTACAAACACTAGATGGTCCAAGCAAATCTGCCAACAAAAGAAATTAGACTAAACCCTAAGTGAACTGACTTGAGAAATGAAAATCAGGGTTTTTCTTCATTGGTCAAGAAGGTTTTAGAGAGAGAAAACGAAAGGGAGTAGGCAGAAAGAGCCATGGGGACTCCTCCCATATAGAACTCCAAGACTGCAACAATCCCCAAGACAAGAAACAGCACTAAATTTCATAAGAGCACTCTGACAACAACCCCGATTAAAGGAGGGGAAGATATGCATGTCATAAGCACACGCTTGGGGAGGATATTTTAGGAAATTTTGACAGGGAGCAGCAGAATTTCGACTTTGGTTTTGGTGAAAGGCAGTACCTTCCTTGCACTTAATGTTTAAGATTTCCTTCGAAATCTTTCTTGGGGTTCTTGAAGTTTTAGGAAAATGACCCTGTTGCCCCTGTTCCGTTTCTGACTATGGCTCTTCTTAATCAAACCCTAATCATCTTGATTAAATATATAAACAAACTCATCATTCTCACTGAAACAGTAGGCAGAGAAGGTCCTAGAGGGGAGACGACAGGTACCTCTTCGATTAGTCTCTGAATTTGATGCTGGTCAGTTTTCGCCATTAATGCAACACCTGTTGACACACACACACACAGAGTGAGAGAGAGAGGGGGAGGTGGGCAGGGGATTAATGGAAGCAAATAGTCAAGGATTTAATGGGCCGGGAAGAAGGCTGCTCACCGGGAGGCCGTCTTCTATTGTCCACCACCACCACCACCGTCGCCGCCGCCGCCGCCGCAGCAACTAGGATCAGGATCACAGCTGAGAAGAGAAGGATCCGTCTCCGTCGGATGCCTGGTGTCCAGGCGGCCTTCCACCATCCTTTTGCAGCCATGGCCCCTGAACTGTGGCTCTAAATAGGGAGGAGGAGCGAGGGAGGATGACGTCTATTCTTCTTCTTCTTCTTCTTCTGCTTCTTTTCTCTCTCCCTCCTTCTCTCTCTCACTCTCTCTCAAGGAAGACCAAGAAAAAGAAAGCTTATAGATGAAGGGAGAGAGGGACTAGTGAAGATGGGAGAAGTTGCAGAAACGATAGTCTGAGACAGTAACGGCAGTCTGAGAGAAAACAGCGAAGAACAGATGCGGAGGGAGGCAGGGAGAAAGAAGGAGGAGAGGCCAAAGAGCATAGGCTCGATTGAACTATTATTGGTGTTTTATTTCTTTTAAAAATTTATTTTTCTTGTTTCCTTTTTGTTTTTGTCTTTCATTTTTTTCATTTCTGAGGTGATTTTTACATGAAGTTCTCTCAGTCAATGGCGGATATTAATTTTTTTTTTTTCCCAACTGTAAGAAGAAAGAAAACCGTGACTGGCATGAGCCACGAGTGAGATTGCTGATTGGGGGTTTCATCTGTCAAATGACTGAAGTACCTCCTCATTTACCATAACATAACTTCATAACCTTTTTGCTTTATTTAAATTATTTGTTATTATTATATTAGAAAAATGTTATTTCTATAAGCTCAAAATACCAAAAATTAATATCTATTTCATGTAAAGGCTAACAATCAAATACACTTGGAAAAAGAGTCAAAGGCATGGCAGTCTGGTTTTCTTCACTCGAGTCGAAGGTAACTCTACACTTCATAACCCTTTTTATTTATTTAAGTTGTATTTTTATTGTTATATTAGAAAAAGCTGTTTTTCTAAGCTCAAAGTACCAAAAATTAATATTTATTTCATGTAAAGGCTATCTTTACTTAGGAAGGACAATCAAAAACACTTGAAAAAGTCTTGGACCTTTTTGCATTTCATGGACCTTTTAACCTTGAGAACTAAAAAGAGAGAATCGAAGGCATAGGACTTAGAAGTCTGGTTTTCTTCACTCGATTCAAAGGTAAGCCTTCATCCTCGTGGTATTTTTAGCAATCCAACACTACCATAGAAAGAAGCACCAATAAAAAAAAAAAGAAGGGAGAATAACAGGGGAGAGAGAGAGAGAGAGAGAGTACTTTAGATGGATAATATATAACAACTTGAACCTTTGATCTTTTTTAGATCGGATGTTGAGAGAAAAAACAAAAGAAAAAATGTGATGCTGTTTTTTGTCATTTATTATTAGTTCTTTTTTTTTGTTTTCTTTTTTATTATTTTTCTCTCAACTTTCTATATTAAAGAGATTAATGCTGAAATTGTTTGTTGTTCATTTAACATCTAAGTGTCTAGCACCTGCAAATATCTATACTAGACCTTTATGTAGCATATTTAATAGAAACTAAGTAAGCTGTTAAATAAAATAGTAGAGATTTAGTTGAAAGTATGGAAATCAAGTTATTCTTTCAAGAAATTGAAATATTCTTCAAATGAGGCAGGGTTCCTCGTTTAAGGAAATTGATCAGTTTTCTTTTTCTTCACTATGTTTTTCATATTTGAAAAGTATTTAAGTTTTTTTAATATATAGATAGTTTCTATATTTTCAACTTAATCTCTATTGTCTATTCAAATGATTCCTTCTAGTACTTAAAGGTCAAATAATTTTATATATATATATATATATATATATATATATATATATATATATATATATATATATATATATATATATATATATATATATATATATATATAAAAGAGATGAAGTCATCTGCTTTTTTTCTCTGTGTGCTGTAAGAGGTTCAAGGATTTATCCATTCAAACATAGATGGAACATAGAGGGTGAAGTCCAAAGTTTTCATGTAATCTATATATATATATATATATATATATATATATATATATATATATATATATATATATATATATATATATATATATATATATATATATATATATATATATATATATATATATATAT